>KK120406.1:316763-338514 GCA_000611955.2 Stegodyphus mimosarum | reverse complement strand
CAGAAACCGATGAAATCATGAGTGAATTGAAATGAGATTTCAAATGAATAGCTCCTGAAAAGAAAAAAATGGGGAAAAGACCGCTCACCCCTTTTCCTAGTTAACCTAGAAAAAACTGACAAAGCAAAGGACATTTGTAATCTGAATTGCTTGCAAAATCTCAAAGTTAAGACTGAACATTATCGAGGGCAATTTAGCTGCAAGTGCTAAGGATTTCAATTATTCACAAGCGCACTGTAACCACCATCCACCTTGTTGTGCCTGGCTACTTTTCTTATCAATGTAAAAAATCTAAATATGTTGCAGTTGCTTGCGCAATCTACTCTTGGCCTCATATAGTCAATTTTAGGTGTTGTAAAAAATTTCTTTACCCAATCAAAACTTATCAAGAACATTAAATGGTAAACAAATCATACTCAGCTATCTTAACTCCAGCGAAAACATCTACACCCACACCTGATGATGGTCTTGTTGAAGCAAGGAAAAAAATTAAAACAAAAATTTTCAAGCAGACGACGTTATTTTATAGCAAAGCAAAATCGTCTAAAAAATGTGCGAACAACCTCTGTAGTTCTATAGATCAAGAGGCAATCAATCGTACACGATTTAATTGTATATACAAAGTATCTGCAAATATTAAAATATTTTCCCTATTTATAATATCATGTTATAATAATAATAATAATAACTAATGCCTCGCATCTAAAATGGAACTCTAACCCTTAGAGCACATTTTTAAATCATAGTTTTAAAAAAAAATAGATTTCATATAGTCAAATAAATTTAGAATGGAATGCTCTCTTTTAGAGCATCCCATTCTAAATTTATACTGAAAAAATACGTAAAATCATTAACATCGAGAATAGCAATTATCGAATAATCAATTTATTCACTTTAAAGATAAAAGTAAGAAATTTCATAGTTCAGATTTAATATGCACACCTGATTTTATTTTCTTCTTCTTTTTTTTTTTTTTTTATTATGTTCTGAAATTTGGTTACATTTCTGTTTTTTTCTTTTTGTTTTGAACTACGAATTTAGAGTACATAAATTTATTTAAATAAAATTGCTGCATCTGCTGAGCAAAATTTCTTTCGAACTTGAAATTTTGCCCTGATGCTGGTATGACATCGGACGAAACCATCTTGATTCGTCACAGGGGAACAATCAAAGTTCAATGGTCTTAATTTCTCGGCCACTGATCGAAACTAATAATGAATGATACGATATAACACAACAGAAAAAGAGAAAAACAATGTCAGAATAAACGTTATTCACATAAATGTTAAAAGTTCTGAGATGAAAGAGTTTTGGAATTAAAGTCGCACATCATAAAATATTCTCCGAAAGTAGAGAACTGTGCAGGTGCGTTAAGCCGTTCTTTGGAATGCAGTCATAAATAAATAGAACACTACAATAATTAGTAAAGCTCATTCTTATGTAACGCCGGGTAAGCTTGTTTCCGGGCGTAACCGAGTAACTGAGGGCAGAAGAATCCTTGTGTATTCAGTTCCACCCATAGCTGACGAAGCTCATTAGTGTCGACCTCTTGCGATGTAATGCGGCCGTCCCTGAAAATGCATGCCGCCTGATGAAAAGTTATCGGTGGTCGAAGTGTTATACCAATGTGTGGGGTAATGACAATACCAGCCTTATGTCTACAAAATCCAGTTAAATAAACATCTTCGATGAAGAAAACAGGTGTGACGAAACTTGCTTCTAGAAGTCTGTCCCTTACCGCAGCTGAGAATACATATGCCATACCAGAACAATAGGGCGGATAATATTCCCCGGGTAATTCATTTTCCGACACTTCGTATTTATGATAACTAGGTGGCAGCGACACTTGATCCAGAAGATCTTTGCGTAAGATTTTACGCATTCTGTTTTCATGGCACATAAGCAAAGTGTCAGGAGATTTCGCACTATTCAATGCGTTGAGTAGATTTGGAATATGGATGAGAATATCGTCATCTGTCTTCATCACAAAATCTGCTTTTCTACAAAAAGTTCTTGCCCATTCAAGCCCTGCAACAGATTTTCGACCGAGGTTCCGAAATGATTCTGTTAAGTTGATTTGGACTAGATCACCATATCGATATCCCTCATCTGCAATCAAATCCTGCTTGTATTGTTGACCTTTTCCAAGAAGGAATACAATTCTATAATTGTAAGCATTCTGGAGTAACTTTAGACCCCATGTCTCCCGTATTGCTTTTCTTTGCATGAAGTGATCGGCACTGGAAGCCACAAATACTAGTAATTTCTTTCGAGATTCATCAAAGTCATCACATATGTTAGTGTTCATTTCATAAGAAATTTCAAACAGTACATTCTGATAACCCTCGTGAACAGTAATGTTGCCTGGGAGAACTACCCACGCAGGGGAAACTTGACTTTTGCTGAACATTCCTGCACTGCCCTGAGATAATTTTCTTTTCAAGTATGTCGTGCTTTTGGTGAATATATAGTTTGAAGGCGGTAAATATACATTTCGTGATTGTGATGGAAATGTAGTTTTATTAATGGTTACGTTAATTCGTGAATGAAGCAAGTGGAACGTCAGAGCCGTCGACGCCAGCAATGTAATTGCATATTTGGCGTACCAAAACCGCCTCATCTCTGGAATGTTGACTTTGATCGGGGAGTTGATGTTATGTTATCCAAAGTCCAATAGACCTGAAAGAAGAAAAAGAAAAAAAATTAAGACTGGTTGGTAAAAGAAAATATATATATTTTGTTACGGATTTTATATTTATTTGGCTATTTATTTAGAATTGTAATTAAAATTGCTTTATTTTCCCGTGCAACGCAGACGATTTTTGAAGAGAAAGTTACGTCGGAAAAATAAAAATAAAAGAGCGCGTGCATTTATTGTTTAATAAATAAATATCTCGTAATTACTGTTACCATCCAGAAAAAATCTAGAAAAATCGAGATTGTTCTAGTGATAATTAAAAAGCTTATAATAGCCGAATTTAAACACCTCATCTCAGTTGTAGTTGTAGCTGTTTAAAGCGAACTGCTGTTTTGTTTGCTTAATGCTGTTATTGATTGTAGCGATTTCGCTGTGAGATAGAATTAGTTTCTCTGTTTTAAAGTGAATTCTGTTTAACGTTTGAGATATTGTACTAATATTTCTGAAGAAATATTTCAGCATTTTGATTTATTTCTTGTGGAAAGGATAAACTTTTGTTAACTTTTTAACGACTTGTGCATTCAATACATAACGAACCCCTACGCCCGCAACAATATATATGTTTTCGTTATCCTACATAATTACGTAGGAGTTCTGCAAAGAAAAAATTGGAAATGCATGACTGATTAAATGAAAATGATAAAGTCACTCTTATTATGCTTTACCTTGTAAAGTGATCTTCCTATAGTAGTTTTATTAGAAAATCTATTCTTATTTATAAACACCTGGGAAAATAGGAAGAGTCCCTCGCAACTGGCTCGATTCGTTCCATGTTACATAAATTTTGTAGATAAGAGTATATATATCAAATCTTGGCGAATGGTCTGGTTTCCTGGGGCCTTTGTAGTTTTCCTCACGTGTAACCCGGATACGAGCCAGTTTCCCTTAAGAAGTCCTTTACGAAGACATGCCTCTCCATAGGCAGATAGCTTTTGAGTTGCTTTGCTTTAATGTACCTTTTTCAACAGGACTAAATGATAAATTTGTTATACAGTAGTATACGGGTAAAGCCCGATGTCTCGGCGCTTCACGAAATGGCTGGGCGGTGTTACCCGAAATCAGAAATATTTAATTATTGAACGACATTCAATGAATTCGAGAAAGAACCTACACCAGATGTTAACTTTTAAAATGTTTTATACCTTATTTTATTTTTCTCTATAGGTGGCACTGTCTTCGCGCCAGATGTTTTTCTCCGTATGTATTTTTAATTTTGATTTTGTTTTTGTGGCAACAAATGTAAAAAAAAAACCAAACGACCAAGAATTCAGTATTCCACGAAAATGTCAACATGTAAAATATTCTAGTACAGCGTATAAAAGTTGAAATCTGATTTATTTTGTGTTTTTATTTATTTATGTGAAAGTCACCTGTTGCCAGGTAGCTGTAAATCTATAATTCAGCCTAATGATTTTTAATAAGCCTTTAAATAATTATTAATTATTGAACTTACCCCCAAGCAGTGTTGTTTCGCTAGCTGTTTTATGAAATCCTAATTATATCCTTCCAGCAAGCATTAATGGGTTTTAAATGATTTTATTTAGCAGCTTTTTTATACTTCACAAAATCAGCTATTAACACCATAGAACCCAGCGCATCATAAAAATTACAAAACTATTTGCATTAAAATCATAATAAAATCACGATTTAAGTTTAATGATGTCCAAATTCGCCCCCCCAGACTTCAAATTATTCCTGTTAATATATAAAAGTGAAATGTTCTTTATTTGTTTCTCAAATACGCAAAAAAACAGCTGTTGGTGAATCAACTCGAAATTTTGAGGATAATTCCATATGGAAGGCTGTGAGGAGGTATAAAAAATACCACAATGCCATTCCGCCCCTTAAAGGCCCTCAACGGATCCATTACACAGGAACTGAGAAAGCAGAACTTTTAGCTCAGCATCTGGCATCTCAGTTCTGCGTGAACAACATTTCAGACACAGACACCGAGCAGCTTATTGCTGCCTTTCATTCCCATTTTGCAACAAGTCCATACACAGACAACATTATCACAGTCATGCCGTCGGAGGTCTGTGGTTACATCAAGCGCCTGGCTAAAAAGAAGAGTCCGGGAGTGGACGGTATCACAAATCTGATGATTAAGCATTTTCCAGCTAAAACAATATGCTTCTTCACGAAGATTGCCAAAGTTATTCTTAGATGGCAGCACTTTCCTAAGTGTTGGAAAACTGCGAAGATTGTACCGTTGCTCAAGCCACACAAGCCAGCTACTGCCCCTGAGAGCTACAGGCACATCAGTTTGCTTTCTTCTGTTAGCAAAATCATGGAAGCTATTGTACTCCATAGACTCAACGATTTCTCAGCAGACAACAATGTCATTATTCCATCGCAATTCGGCTTCAGACGGCACCATTCAACAACTCATCAACTCTACAGGGTTGTAGAGTTTATCAGCAGCAGTCTACAGCAGAAGAAGGTGACCGGTGGTCTATTCTTGGATATTGCAAAGGCCTTCGACCGTGTATGGCTGGATGCCCTCACATACAAGTTACACAACCTGGGAATCCCAGGCTACATCACAAACATAATTAAATCATACATGACCGGTAGACACTTTGTCGTTCACGTCTCTGGTTCATTTTCCACAAGCCGGCCTATTATGGCTGGTGTGCCCCAGGGGTCCCTTTTGGGCCCCACCTTATTCAATATCTATGTGAATGACATTCCCACCACACCCAACACAACACTTGCAATGTATGCCGACGACACTGCGATCCTTACACAAAGTGCACTTGTTAGTCCAGCAATACAACAGCTTCAAGAACACATCCATGCACTGGAGGCTTGGCTGGTTAGATGGAAAATCAAGGTGAATGTCGATAAAACACACGCCATCTTATTTATCACAAAGAAAAAGTTTCTACAAACTCTGCAAATGTCTGGAGTGGACATCCCCTGGGTCAAGCAGGTCCCTTATCTTGGGGTGATCCTCAGTAAAACCCTTACATGGAAACCACACATTACAAGTATTCTCAAGAAGTTTCGGGCTAGTAAAGCTTCAATCTTCCCCTTAATTGCTCGAAACAGCGTTTTATTGATAGATAACAAGTTGCTCATTTACAAAACCATGTTACGGCCCATCTTAAGTTATGCATACTCATGTAAAAGCCTCAGAAAGAGGTTGCAGGCTGCCCAGAATGGGGTGATTAGGCAGATATGTAACGCACCGTGGTACGTTCGCAATAGGCAATTACATAAAGAGCTTAGGCTTGAGGATCTAAAATCTTACTACTGTCGCCTCTCGAAGGCTTTTTATGAAAGGAGGGGTCAATTGACAATCCTGCGATCGTGCAATATGATTATGATATAAATGATTTCACTTTTGTTAAGCGCCCTAGGGCGATCTTAAGTGACAATATTATCTAATACTTTTTCTTAATTTTACATTATGTGGTTATATAATTTGTATATATTTCTTTATATTGTATGTCTCATATATTTACTTGTTATGCATGTTTTTTCATGATTTTATTTATTTATTTTTTTTTCACATGGCACTCAAGGCATCGCACTTGCGTTGTATGTTGTATGGCTTTTCATATATGTAAATTATTATGCCTTCTAAGAGGCAATTATGTATTTGTACGTAAGCATTAATATGTGTCATAAGCATTTTGTTAAAATTACAATTGTTAGTAATGACTATGTTGTTCGATTCGGGTAGGGTTCTAGCAACCCAGGTACCTGGGTGATAAGCACCACTCTTACCACCACAACTCGAAATTTTGTAAAAGATAGTGATTAAATTAAGAACAAGCCATCAAGGTCATTAATTCAGAAAAAGTTTACAGCTATGTTTATTCCAAGTAGAAAATAAAGCGTTTTAAACATTTAAAAAAATAGAAATAAAAAGAAAGAACTTAAAATATAATTTAGTTTAAATAAAAAAAACTACTTTTAGGAATATCTTTGACTATATAGCATGATGTAAGTATTTTTATAATGCTGGTATTTTATTATAGGTGCTACTTTGGTACATGGTTGCACGGATTTTTGGCGCTTTACGCTGGCGCGGTTTTTACAATCGTCAGCCATCTACTACTAATCCTACTAAAGTAAGGTTAAATTATTATTTTCATATAGCATAGAAATAAAATAAAAACACCGCTATAAAAACATTGCGTCAATGTTTAACTGGATTAAAATATTACTTAAATTGAATGTCACAGAGTAATTTCTTGTTCTTTGCCTTCATACTCTTAAAATCGGGAGAATTTTTGAGAATTCTGGTGAGTTATATTCGCACTTAGTGTACAGCACCCGTGTTTTCTCAGTGGATTACCTGTCTCATCAGCGTCTGAAAATTTCTTTTTGACTTGTTTATTTCTGAGCATGCATTACCGGGCCAATGGTTTTGGTTAAGCAGCAAGAAATGAGCAGTTTAGAGGATAAAAATGTACGTCGTTTAATTGAGCAGATACGTGAGAGTAATGGAGGTCATATCGATTACAATCGCCTATCTATGCAAATTAACCACTTGCAAACAGAAATTGAGAGTTTAAAAAATTCTAATTTACCGAAAGCTGGTCCTAGGCTTACGATTATGGAAGAACAACTTAAAAATCTTTGTATCATACATGATAACTTAGAGGAAAAGGAAAATGGTAAAATACCTGAAATAGAAATAGTTAGTGCTAACCCCACACCTGATAGTAACGCTAAATTCTTAAAAACACCAGCTACCCCAAAAAAGGGATCGAATTCAGCTAACCTAAAAAGAACTTCTAGCGGAAGAACGCGCAAAAAGAAAACAGTTGATAGCGAAGGTTTTACCTCTCCTCGCAAAACACATAAAAGAAATCATTCGAATACGGAAAAGGATTACCCAAGCCAGAAAAATACTTTTGAACCATTAGAAAATGAGGTTAACATGGATGACGGGACTCAAAATGGTACTCCTTTTGAAACCCCAAAGAAAACCGCGGGTCATATCCCACCAATAGTTCTCGCCGATTTTAACGGAAACTGGGATAAGATGAAAGACGATTTTGAAGATGTACTCGGCATCAAAAATTATACAGGAGACCTAAAAGGAGGAAGACTCACAATCAGAGTTTTCGAACCCGACCACTACCGCGAAATCACCAAATATTTGCAAAATAAGGAAATTCCCTTTCATACTTTTCAAATGAATTCCAAGAAGCCTATTAAGGCAGTTATTAAGAAACTTCCGGCCACCGCAAAAATCGAAATCCTACAGAAGGAAATACAAGATCTGGGCATACCAGTCCAAAAAATAAGGCAAATCACTGCCATCAAGAACGGAGATATCGTCAATTTGCCAGTTTTCGTGGCTGACGTCCAACGAAGCGAAGAAGGAAAGCAGATATTCGGAATTAAGAAGCTGAGAGGCCTTAATGTCCAGATTGTGAAATATAAATCACGGCCAGGTCCCGTTCAATGTCATAAATGCCAAAGATATGGGCATACACGGGACCTGTGCCATTACACCCCACGGTGTTTAAAATGCGCACAAATGCACGAAACTTACTTATGTAAGTCTAAAAAAGATATAGACCAGCCTGTCTGTGTACTTTGCGGACAAAATCATGTTTCATCCTACCGCGGATGCAGCAAAAACCCAGAAAACATCAAGAAGCGAATTGCAGAGCGAAAAGCCGAGCAAAATTCAAATAGTAAAAATACTAAACCTGGATTTACTTTAAAAGAAGATGACTTCCCCAAATTGCCGTCGCGCAATCTACAGAATATCCCTGACCCACCTTCAGCGTGGAGCAGAGAAAAACCATCCAATCAGGAAACACCAAATTTCTTCGAATGGATTAAAACGCAACTTATGCAAGCCAAAGCATTTTTCATGAAATTCAAGTCTGCCAAGACTTTAATAGAGAAATTCGAGATCGGCATGGCAGCGATCGAATATTATATGAACCAAAATTATGACTTCTAGAGGCCCACAGTTTAACCCAAGCCTTATTGCAACTACTACTAGTTTCCTTAAAGTCTCCTTCTTTAATGCCAACGGAGTAAATAAACAGAAATATGAATTGGCGAATTATCTGAACAAACACAATATCGAAGTAATGATGTTAAATGAAACCCATCTTTACCCAAATCTTAAATTCAAAATTCAAGGCTATAATGTCATCCGACAAGATCGCACTCATAATAGCGGAGGCGGCACCGCCATACTAATTAAAAATCATATCAAGTTCACTACCTTCAATATCCCGAATACAGGCCGAGTAGAAACCACTGCAGCTCTAATTTATACTGGATTCAACGTTCCTTTCTTGTTTATTTCAGTATATAACCCACCCAAGAATACTTTAACTAATTCTGACTTAGATAACCTGACCAATTTTGATTACCCAACCCTGATCGCCGGCGATATGAACGCCAAGAATACAAACTGGAATTGCAGCATCAATAACAACAACGGAAATATTCTTAATAACTATGCACTCAATAGCAACATCAGAATCATCGCTCCAGATGTTCCAACGAGATATCACTTTAATGGAAGAGGGGATATCCTTGACATCCTGATACTGAAAAATATTCACTCTACTCCATACTTAGAAGTGACGGAAGAATTATCCTCTGATCATTTCCCTGTAAAATTCGATTTTTATGGTTTCTACCCACCTCTCATTAAACCGAAGATTAAAGTTAACTGGACTATCTATAAAAATGAACTTATTAATATCCCCAGTAGCATAGTAATTAACCATCCCGAAGAAGTTGAAAATGAAATTAACAAATTTAACGGACATATTCAAAAGGCACTGGCCACAGCAACTTATACGCAGAAAAATTACTCTCCGCAAGAACTCCCGAATTATATTTTAAACCTTATAAAAGAAAGAAATAGATGCAGGAAAAATTGGCAACTCACAAGAGATCCAAACGACAAGACTCACGTGAATTACCTCACTCGTCAAATTTCACAGGAAATAATTAGCTATCGCTCCAATAAATGGGACTCTTTTCTTGAAAATTTAGAAATGCAACCCAACATGGTTTGGAAAATTGCAAGATCCCTTCGCAATAACCAAGCAAATCTTCATCACCCTATTACGCACAGAGGTATGACACACAACTCAGAAACGGAAATCGCTGAAGTCATGGCGGAGAGCCTTGAAAAAGTTTTCGAGAAACATGAAGAAATCAGTCCTTTTGACTATACTATCAATAACGAAGTCGAAGAAATTAAACTTAAAAGTAACAGAGATTATGTAAAATTTACCTCCCCCAAAGAAATCCAAGAAATCCTCAGGAAGCTAAAGAATAAAAAAGCCAGAGGCTTTGACAACATAAGTAATGAAGCCCTTAAAGTTCTACCGAAAAACTGTATAATTCTACTGTGCAATTTAATTAATTCATGTATTAGGCTCTCTTATTTTCCGAAAAAATGGAAACATTCAATTGTAATAATGATCCCGAAACCAGGCAAAAATCCAAAAGAAGTATCCAGCTATCGACCTATCAGCCTTCTACCCGCTATCAGCAAAGTGTTTGAACGCGTAATTGCCTCAAGACTCCAAATTTTCACTGACAAATTAATTGATACAGACGATCAGCAGTTCGGGTTTAAAAAAGCTCATTCAACATCGCATCAAATTCTTAATCTCATAGAATTCATTGCCGTAGAATTTCAGAAGAAAAACGGAGTTGCCGCATGCTACCTCGACTTCGAAAAGGCCTTCGATCGAGTGTGGCATGCTGGTTTAATATGCAAGTTATCGAAATTAAACCCTCCTTCAAGTTTCTTAAATCTCATGATTTCCTATTTAGAAGATCGTACCTTCCAAGTCCGCTGTGGTGATGCTTTGTCCACACATAAAAATATTCATAGAGGACTACCTCAAGGTTCCGTCATCTCTCCAGCAAACTTTAATCTATATGCAAGTGACATGCCCAAGCCGCAAAATGCAAAAATCCTTAAATATGCCGATGATACGGTAATACTTACTAATTCCTTAAACCCGCAACATGCAATAGACAAACTGAATAGCCAAATTAAAATAATAGAAAAATGGTGCAACAGATGGAAAATCAATCTTAATCCCACCAAATGCTGTATAGTTATGTACAGAAGATATAAGAAAAACTACCCTCTGGATATCAATATAAAGATTCATGATACTCTTATCCCTTCGGCCAATTCGTACAAATATCTTGGAGTGTATATTGATGCACAGCTCACTTTCAAAGAACACATCAGTTATATCACCAACAAAGCTAATGCAGCTTTTATGGCTCTTTACCGGCTTCTAGGGAAAATTCTAAATTAAATCTGAATACTAAACGCAATCTTTACCTGATGCTTATTCGACCAATTCTCTTATATGCTGTCCCCACTTGGGCCACGGCTTGCAAAACCCATAGGAAAAAACTTAGCTATCTACAGAATAAAATTCTACGCTCAATAACCTCAACACCCTGGTTTATTAGAAATATCCAGCTGTATCAAGACCTGAAAATTCCTGAAATACAAGTACAGATCTTAATAATTTCGCCCAAATTCTTTATCCGAGTTCAGAATTCACCATATCATGCTATTAAAAATATCGCAAACTATGATCCAACAGAAGAAAATCTGGTTAAGCGACCACGTTCTATTCATCACAACTCAAAGTGGTGAAAGTGTACATATTGTAAATAGTACCCAGTATTTAATTGCATTTCATATACTCAAGAATTCATGATATGATTAACTATTTTTGTGTTGAGTTTTAAGTGTATTTTTATTATCTGGCAAAGCCAAATTACGGACTTTGTGAAGAGTAATTTGAAATAGCCTTATGGACTATTATTTTTCGTCTTGAAATCGCTTAACAGATTATCCTGCAACATGATTGGTCCATGTGACCCCCAAGCCCAAAAAAGGAATAATCAAATTCTATCTAATTAAACAAGAATTACGTAGCATAAAACTCACCTCTCCATAGTTATTAGATCATTATTATGTAGTAGATTGCAATACTATAGGCCTACAAGAGTTATTTGCTCTTAAATTAATAAAACTTTGAGTAATACAGCAGTATTTATCAACGAACCAGAACGCGACCTCAGGTTACGTGATTTGATTCTGACTTACTCTCCGTATCTCATGTTCATTTCAGTCACTCAATTCCTCACTGCAAATAGCACGCACCCAGCACCTGCTCAAACATTTTTCGAATGTTTCTACATCTACAAAAGTATATCAATTTATAATTTCATGACTGCCTTCCTGTATGACTTTGCCACATTGACCATTCTTTCGACTAAGAGCGCGGTGCTAAGCACCTCTGATTTATCTAAACAAAAGTGAGCGGCCTCCGGCCTTACTTGATATATCGGTTAAAACTCATTAGTAGTTGACACCTTGAACCGAAAGTACTATCTTGATCTTGATCTTAAATTGAATATCGAATTAAAAACCTCATACCAACGTTTAAAAGAATTAAAATATTATTTAAATTCAAATACTTTAAAATAAGTTTCATAGGATATAATTATTTAACTTAAAACATATGTGGCAATAAATATCTCAGCAACTTTTGATAGTATCACTCGTTATTTTTTTGTCATTTTTTTAGTACGATGGAATACGCAATTTAGCAATTACCTAATGACAAAAAGCAATTACATAATGCACAAATATTCTGTAACAAATCAGGGAGCTGATTACATCGAGCATAGAATTAAAATTATTTAAATAATCATATATAATAAAATCCTTTTTTTAAAAAAATGCAAAATTAAATTGTATTTTAATATTTAACAGCCATAAATAATGTTTAAAACATTAGATTAAATTTATAGATATTAAAACCAACTACTTTTAAAGTAAGGTGACGTCATTGATTACATCATCCACAACATAAAATATCATAAACAAAATTTTTATTAATTTTTATTTCAAATAAAAATGCAAAATTAAATTGATTTTTAATATTTAGAAAGCCATAAATAATATTTAAAACACGGAATTTATGTATAATAAAACGCATTATTTTTTTAAATAAAATGACAACAAGTACCGGTTACCATTAACAACTTGTCGAGCAGTGGGTTTACCATACGTCGTATCGCTCGCTAAAAAAGAAATCGCCAAAAATCCGTGCAACCGTCTACCAAAGTAGCACCTTATTATATTTTCATCATTAATAATATAATAATGCAAATGCAGTTGAATGAATATCCTGTATTGTACATTAAATATTCCTGAATTTAAAGCTCGGCGTTTAATGAAATTAACAATTTTCACAGCTTGATTCAAAATGATTTTCAGGAGCCCGAGCTCCGTCACTGCATATGGCAATGCACTTATTTCAAGGAATATTCATTCTCAGACATAAAACTGTCAATTAAGTTTTCGTTTGCAGTTTCTCTATCATGAAGGAGATTCAGAAAATAAATACCCTTCGTCAATTACATTACCTTCTTCGAAACGTATGTGAACTAATAATTGAACAAAGTTCATTATATTAGTACTTTCATTCCATTCCAATGCGAAATACTCACTGTGTTTTATTTTTTGAATAAGTGTCTCTTCTGTGGAAACTGTTATTTCATGAATTCCTCGGCTTACTGTATCATTTGATAACGGAATATTATTAAGTTCATTAGCCGCTTTCTCGTTGAATAATGTTAAAAAGATATCTTTAGTTGCTGGTAATATTATAAGGCATAATTAAATACAATAAATATATCTTCCAGTTAGTTTCTCAGGACTACTGTTTCTTCTAGTTGATTTTAAAAAACATAATTGGAGTCCTGAGTCAGAACAGGGAGCTAACTCAAAACTATGTTCGTGCGTGTGGTAGAAAATAAAACAAAGATAAGAAGAGTTAAATTTTATCCTTACCCTTACCTTATTATCACAGCGTACAGGTGCTCCCGCACTTCGGGATACAGAGACCAATACTTTTGGTCTAAAACGTAGAAAATAAGAAAATAAACTAACTTAACTAAGTAAGAACTAAGATGCTTTACAGAGAATCATAACGCGAAGATTGGCCCTTAAATACTACGTACGCAGCGAGCAGGATGCAAAGACTACAATACGTTTCCGAATAATCAGCGATAACTAAATTTTGGTCTTAAAGGCAGACAACGAAAATCACACGCGTGGTAAAGGCTGCGAGAAATCTCTCTTTCACTTTTCTCTTGGCTAAAATATTACTTAATACTTCTAAAGTTTGCAACCTCATTTGCATACACTAAATCTATTCGCGCATATTCTGGCCGGAAATGGAAAATAAGAGAAGATAGTAAAGGTTTAAAATAAAATAAGCGTTAGTAAAACTTAAAATCCTTACAAGTTTAAAATCTTAAATGCACTTTTGGCAGGACAAACTAAGTAAGAACTCAGTAACAGAACCCAGATGATTGATTTAATATTCAAATGGTTTGCTGCGTTGGATGGGGCGCTACAACTGCAACATATTACTTCCTCATTGCAGACAGCCACACATATTTTCATGATGGATGTCAGTCAGTATACCTTGTTACACAGGTCTTTCTGCTGTGCCGTGCATTTCACTGATTAAGCTAATGAATTTTCTTAACATCTTGAAACACTCGATGAGAACTTGTAAACATCTGTTAATATTCTTTTCCATACTACGTCTGTTAAATGATACGACTCTGCACTAGAAATGTGACTATGTATTTCAATCAATATTTTTTTAATGGAATTGGAAAACAAGAGGGATATATATATACATATATGCGATGATTTTAGAAATTTATGACACAACAGAGAGCATGATTTACGAAATGACAGAACACGACACGTAAAAGATAACAGTCGTAGTGGCCGATCTAAATATTTTCTTATTTTCATTGGCAAAATTTTTAAGCCAACGCAGATAAATTGGCGCAGTAGGCCCCTGTTTTAGAATATTTGGTTTTCAATGCGTTAGTATCGGTTTGCTTTTATCCTGATTGGTTAATATCTGAGCTTCTAAAATTATTATTGGCTAAAGCCTTATTTCAGTGACCTGAGTTTTGAGCTTTATGTAAAAATCACATGAAAATTATTGACTTTGAAATAATGCAGTCAGAGAAGTTATTATAAGCAGATACTATTTTTAGAATTGAAAGGGGAAATAAGAAATTATTGTTGTATTGTTATCTTCCATTGTAAATAGAAGTAGTAACTATTGTAACTAGAGAGAGGTATGTACGAGTAAGTTAGAATTTTGCTTTACATATTTTTATCTTTTATACTATATGTTAGCTTAATTTATGTTACGCTGTGTTAGCTAACTTATGTACACTTCAGTCATTAGCTGCGAAGAAAAGGAAAACAACACGGAGAAGGCCTTTGCAAATCCTAAATAGATTTCACTGTCTTTAATATGAAAGTCCAGTTTTTTATGATTGTTCGCTTCGTGTTGTCTTATCTTACCATCAATAAATGCAACATTTAGAGAAGAATAAATAACGTACTATTTTTTTTTAAATTTTAAATGAATATAAAATTTTTAAGAGAGAAATTGTATTTGTTTAGTGTTGGACATATTTGCTGCAAGCAATACAATTAAGAACAAACTTTTTCATAAACGAGCCAGTTTAATACTTATCCCTGACCGACAATCTACTACAGTCCATTAATCGCCTTGTTTTATTAGCAACTTTCAGTAATAGATTTCTTATTATTTGAGATATGTTTATTTATGAGTATCAAAAGTGTTTTATATTTATTTTGACCTTCTCCCTAACCGCCACGCCAAATAGAATGAGGATTTTAATTCAAAAAATGATTGCTATTTGATAATGATATTGATTCTTTATGATTAACCTCTGATTCGACAAAAAAATTAACTGGTTTTAAAATCAGCCCTGAAATGGTAATATAAATTAAATAAAGCCTTAATAATTGATGTTTTGCGAATAACATTTATTAATTTGCTCAAATTAAAGATTTCAATTCACAGCAATTTAGATACCTATTCTTGTTTAAGTATATTATATATATAAATTTTATTTATAGCAATTGACGCATTTTTGTATTAGCAATGGATAACTTTTTAAATGCGTAATTAATAATTTGTTAATAATAAAATTATGCTAAATTAATTAATTACTACGAACGAAATACTAATAATTATACGACAAATATTCAATAAAACGTTCTGAAAAATACCATGGGGATCATTTTAATTTTTCTCTCCATCGATGCATATGAGAATTAAGTCATCACCTTACGTGATTATTTGTCATATCTATTCTAAATTCGTAATTTACACAAACACATATATACAAGCATATGGAACTTAGAAAGCTTTTTCAGAAAGGAGAGTAACGTCTAATGAAGGGATAGAAAAATTTTTAATGCAGTTTTAGTTTTGCATATACATACTTCTGTTTGTAATTAGAAACCATTGCAAGAACGCTGTTTTGGTCAGCAATCGAACTTCCTTATGTTCTTCGGTTGTGAAGTTGGATATAGGCCAAATACCCTAGGGATACAGATGGCCAAGGACTTTTCCATGACATTAAATGCTGGATGAAAAGAAAAAAAAAAAATCTTTACTAGGAAAATATTTCACTCGTGCAAACACGGATCTTAGTTTCACATCATTCTGATGACGTCAGATGTAGAGTAGCTAATGTATGAAATTTACAACAGTTGATAGAATAGCAATATAATAGAATGTGGTGGTCATCAATACTGCTAAAATACGAGATTTTAATAAATTGTTTACTTTGTTCAGTAATTGCCACTGAATTTACATTTTCAGTAAATACTTACACATTCATCAATTTCAAAACAAAATCACGAGTCCGAATTTTTTTTTTCTTTCCTTTCCTTTTTCACTTGTACCTATTTTCACTTCCTCATATGAAGTAAAGGAAGTACTGTAATCCCAAAATATTTCGGTTATCATGTTTCAACGAAAATAGCCATTTTGACCGCTCTCGAATTTATTTGAATGATTTTTTTCCCCCATATCTGTACGTAAGGGTAGATTAAGGGATTCTTTTTTTTTTTTTTTTTTTTTTTTTTTTTTTTTTTTTTTTTTTTTTTTTTTTTTTTTTTTTTTTTTTCCAAAAACGGATTGTAAAACGGATTTAAAATGGATTCAGAAGAGATTTTTTTTCCCGTAACGTCTGAACGTAGGTATGTATATCTCTAGCATCAGCCGAAAACGACTAACCGTAGAATGGTGGAATTATGTATGTATAGATATAAATATTCCCACCCTGTTACTTGGCTCTGTGAGTTCAGTATTTTTATTTTTATAGTTTTTTAAATCGTGCATTTTTTCCGTTAAAAGTTGTAGGGTCCACTTGTCTAAGTGATAACTGAACGTGTAGTAAATTCTTGTAGGAACTACACAGGAGAAGGGTGAAAAGAACCCTTTATTAACTTTTTAAAAATTCACAATGCGTTAACTCGACGCTAACACACTAACTACCCCGTTGCTTGGGCGGTAACTGAAATCGGAGAACTAACTATTGATTTGAAGATATTAACAAGCAACAGAATTACGCTACAGGGCTCAGACTATCCTGTTTCCTAACAGAGAGTTGAAAATCTAGTGTCAGCGAAGTAATGGCTGTTACACCACGTTTAATCAGCAATAAATACTAAGCAGAAGCTCACGCTACAAAAAGCACAGATTTCGCCCACACTCTCCAACTTTCTCTTCTAGAACTTAGTATTTAAACCTTTTCTCCTCAAAGTAGAATTTGCATTACTTCCCGTGCGCTATCAAATTTAAACATTCTGGCATTGACAATTAAGGGAAATAGAGGAAAGTTAATCTCAAATTAAATTAAATTGGTTATTTAAAATAAGTATAAATCCGTACAAAGTAGTTGAATTGTGTTGTTCTTATGTTTCGGTTAAGGTTTCTATGACTTTATTTAATCTGCATGCAATTCTCGTAAAATTATCAATAATTTAAAAGTTTAAATGGCGCTAGGCCTAATGAGGCCTTCTTCACATCTGAAAATCTTAGCAGAATAGTGAATGAAGCCAGTTGGTGCACCAACCTCAGTATCTTTGTATCTTTTTGCACCAGTCAGTCGTGTGTGTCAGACCAACTTTGTGTCATCGTCTTTGTGTCGTTTTGGACCGATAGTTAGCTTTCAATTTTGCTCGCTGAAAATTTGGTCTTCTTTCACGTTGGTAAAATCGCTTCTTTTGGCATAGAAACTCTAATTTATTTTCAACTGTTTTACACTGTATTTGATGTTTTGGGTTTTTCTGTATTTAAAATTTTTAATGAAGTTGAATGTTTAGAGTTATCTATTTTTGCCTTGCCGCGAAGTGAGAACTGAATTAATTAATGAAAAATCTATCTCGAATGAAATTCGAGTAAATACTACGTTTAAATGAAGTGCAGCAAAAATATGCAAAATTTAATAGGCCGTGCAAGGAAGTCACGTGTTGTCCACATCAGATATTTTATATTATTCTTCGATGTTTTACACCGTATTAAATGACGGAAATATACATTTTATGTACATTTGCGAGAATGATTGTGCAGAAGTTGCAACTCAGTTTTTTCAAAACGAAGAGCTCATTAAGTGCTCCAATGCTGTGTATGCAAAGATTTTGCAGGCAAGTCACTTTAACGACAAGGTCACGAAATTTTCTCTAATTATAGAATTTAAATACGCTGTACGATACGGCTCCAGCCAGACAGATATTAGTATATTTACACCGAAGATTAATATAGTGTCAGATGCTATCGATCGAGAATACACAGACCCTTGTTCACACTCGACTAAACACTTATAGTGTTTACTAGAAAACGGTCGTGTGTGAGACCTTAGGAAGGAACGGCATGATATGACGAACTTTTTTCAGTTTCTTTGAATTTGTAAGGGGAAAATGTATCATAGTAAATTATAAAGCATATTAGATATTATATTGATTTAAAAACTTAGCTTTTAGATATTATATTGAACGAACTTATTAGATATTATATTAATGAACTTATTAGATATTATATTGATTTTCTGAAATATTTTGCAAATTTCGATAGTGTTTTAACAATTCTTACATCAGTACTTTTTTTACAATAAATATCAAATGAAAACTCTAAAAATCAAAGCTTCTTGTAATCCCTCCTGGTCATTTTCTTGAATAGAAATTCAACATTCTTTCAAGTTAAAAGTAATTTTCCGAAAAGTTTTCTTGATTCAAATGTTTAAAAGCAACCTTTCAATCAACTAAGAGAATGGCAAAGCACACATTCATTTTACGCTTATATATTTTTTATGCTCACGAATAGTGTTTTCGAATGTTTTCTTCTTTGAAACTATACATGATTGTCCGTGAATGTTTGAGGAAATGAACATGGCAGTGCCACCAAAAATAAATCTTCAGAAAAAATTTGCAGATTGATCTCAAACCTTCAAAATAAAAGCCTGCACCTGAATCAAAAACTGTAGAACTAAATTGTGAAATCAAATATTATAGAGCTATTAGATATTAATTTGGAGTAGGAAGCACGAAAAATCAACTATGCTCTCGCCAGGATTCAAACTCCAGATCTTCCGACTGCCAGCCGAACGTGCTATTACTTACTTCACGAAGGCACACATCGAAGAAAGCGAATATTTCTTATAATTTTACTACTTTTAGGTACTAAATTATAGAGTGGTTTTAAAATGTGTGTTTGATATTGTGGCTAATTTATGTTAATATTTAAAAACTATTCCTGTTGCTGTGTTTCATGTTAGCCATGCTCTTTAATAAACATAAGGAATGCACACTAATTGTTGTCAACGCAAAAGAGCCTTGGAAGTTTTTAGAACAGTTTCTTGGCATTAGGGATGAAAAAAGGAGGCCGCCCAACCGGGATATTGATTAGTAACTCTGAATACCGTGTACCGAAGGGCCCGGGGTCGAATCCCGGAGAAGGCATGGATGTTTGTATATGTATAGTGTCTGTGCGGCATGGGGGCACTCTAAATAGCCAAAAGTCCTCTCGAGAGGTTGGTGGTAGGAAAGCAGGGTGGGAGACCCTTAGACAGGCACCCAAGGGGTGCGCTCCATCACAGTTGTGGGTGGAAATGAGCAAAATCGTACTGTCACCTGTATGGCATCAAGGCTGTTGCCAACGACAAGCTCAATCCTGCTGCCACGATGAATTTCGTGGGTTTATTCTGATGTTACTATAAGACATGTGAGATAAGTCACAACTACTACAAGCTGAAAAAGGATCCCCTCAGCATTTTCCTTTGTTGGCTTACTTTATTGTGGCAAGTAAAGCACGCGAGAACTATCTTCCAAAGGGTAGGAAGGCCTTTGTGGAAAACATCCTAAGGGAAAATGCCTCGTACGCGCGTTACACATCGTGAAAACCGCGAAAAACGTGCATCCAGCCGGCCCGTTCGCCTGGAATCGAACTTAGGTGAAAGTACCAATGTTCAACGACTTTACCGCTCGGCCGTTGGTGGCCATATTTTCCTAGGATTCGAAGACAGTTCATGCTATATTTTATGCTGATACGTTGAACGGCATAGGAGCCTTTGCCTAATACACATGGAAGCCCCTATCTATCTATCTATACCTTTATCTATATCTATCTAGCTATCTCTCTATATATTATATATTACACAGTTAGTTGCATCTTGGCCCACCAGCGGCCGAGCGGTAAAGTCGCTGAACACTCGTAGTTCGGTCCAAGGCTCGAATTCTGGGAACGGGGTTGGCTGTACGGACGATTTTGTGCTTTTCCGCATGTCTAACGTGTGTACGAGTCAGTTTCTCTTAGAACGTCCTCTACGAAGGTATCCCTCCCCATAGGCAAATAGCCCACGAGGCTTTGCCGTAATCACATAAACCAAACCATTTGTATCTTGATTTTATTTCATTTTTCAAATAATTTTATTTTTAAGTGTGAACTATGAACTATTTACTTTTATTATCTATGAACTATTACTACCTCTATGAACTATTTACTTTTTGAGTTAATTGTAATTTAACTGTTTTTTCGCGCGTGGGGAATTATTTCAGATTTTTGAATTTCTTTAAGATTTAAATTCGAATTTTATAAAAATAAATAGATAATTTAAAATTGGAATAGGGTTTTTGTTCAGAAATGCCAAATGACGAAACGCGCTCGTCATGAATTGTTCGTGGTTGTATGTAGAGGTTCCAATTCTTCTTGAAAAGTCGGGATCTTTCTATGGAATCAACAATAATTCTCTTGTTTTATTCTTTAGTTTTGCATTTGAATTAGCAATTCCAGTTTAACTATTTTACTCTCCACAATAGTACAAATTTACCATTTAAATTCCACCATTTCCAAGGACATAGTTTTTTATTTATGTATTCTCCATTAAATTAAATTTTCTGTTTGCAGCTACAGCACATGTTTTTATTAATTAAGCCCTTTTTAAATAAATTTTTAAATTTCTTAGTTTTAAAGTTTTTCTTTACAAATTTTTACTTGCATAGTTTTATCGATTCAAAAGGTCTTAAGCAAACTCTAGAGATAGGTCCGGAATGCAAAAAGAAATGTTATTACACAAGAACATGCAGCTGTGAACGCACTAAAATGCAGAGTGTATTTACACATTTTTTGAACGCTTTCGATAATGAATTTAAAGAGTAATATGTTTTGAAATAAAACTTTCTGACAACAGCTTTGTATTTCAAAAGAGAAATATCATTTGCTACATTTAAATTTATTCTTCTTTGAAAATGTCGCACGTAAACAAGCTGTGGATTGAGGGATACGTTTTTGCGCTTTCCGAAGAGAAATATTCCTATTCCATATTTATAAACGTTATGAAATTCATAGTACATAAATTACTTAAGTGCAAAATAAGCAAAGTTATTAATCGAAAAAGAAAAACTCTCAGTCATTACAAGGGAAGAAAATTGTAAACGAATACCCGAAAAAGATAAGTACTGTTATAAGGCATTTCTCCCGCTTTCTTAGCGTGCCTTCGTGGTGTAGTGGTCAGCACGCTCGGCGCGTATTCAAGAGGTCCGCGGTTCGAGTCGCGGCGAGGGCACTGTTCATTTTTCATCTCTCCTGCTTTTCAAAAAATCCCTAATGTCTCTACAGTGGCGCCCGAACTAAAAAGCTAGTGAATGAT
>KK120406.1:288975-316535 GCA_000611955.2 Stegodyphus mimosarum | reverse complement strand
TTTCCCTTAATTGCTCGAAACAGTGTTTTATCTATACATAACAAGTTACTCATTTATAAATCCATTCTGCGTCCATTACTCTGTTATGCATGCCCTGCATGGGCTTATTCAAATGGAAATTCTAGAAAGCGGCTTCAAACCGCCCAAAACTGTGTTCTTAGGTAGATTACTAATTCGCTGTGGTACATCATGATTAATGATTAATTACATGATTAACTTTGGCTTATTAATTAACCTAAATTAATTAAATTAAAAAGATAATTATAATATTAATATAATAATAATGATAATTATAATCTTCTTTTGAACTAAGCACGTTAATATACCTTATAAGGTTACTACGAGGAAACTGATTCGCAATTTAGCAAAATGTTCCACATGGCGTAGGGCTTTTAGCCTAGGTACCCGGGTGCTTAGACGCCGTTCCACTAGAAGGCCCGAACTAAAAGGGTGGTGGATGATGATTCTCCACCACCAGGATTTGGCGATTGGGTCCCCTAATCCCTAGCCGCCCTTTAAAAGGGGGAATATATGAGGAATTTCTCCTCCCTTTTTAATATGCCTTCGTGGTGTAGTGGTCAGCATACTCGGCGCGTATTCGAGAGGTCCATGGTTCGAGTCCCGAGAACGGCATTGCTCATTTTTCATCTCTCATTTCATTCATTTGCTTTCAAAGAAATCCTAATGTCTCTACACTGTTTCTAATGTTTCTAAAATTAATTATTGGTAATAACAGGAAATCCACTGACTCAAATTATTAATATTAATTGTGAAACAAAGTCTTTAAATGCGTGTGTATCAATAATAAATACACTAATAAACCAAGATTTACAACTTGAAAAAGCTAAAAAAGCATAATGCTCATCAGCCTATGAGGTTCAACTATTTTAAATCTAAAGTTCTAACTCCGAACCCCACGAACACTTAACAAGCGAATAATCGCTTAAGTGTGAACAGAATACGTGAGGCTTCAGAAGGGTTTAAAACCCTTTATTTTTTAATATATTTACAATCAGTTCCGACTTGGAACTTTACATAAAGCCGCCACTCGGGCTTGAACTTAAAATACAATTAATTTGAACTAAAATTAACTTAACTAAAGCTTTTAAAGGATATAGCCGAAGCCATCAGAATCTAACTAGTTGGCCTCTAAGTATTAATTAAATCGGCGAAGCCTAGCAAGGGCCTAAGACATAGGTTCCCAACCTTTTTCGAACTGGTGCCCCCTTTTCTAGTGAATATTTCAATACCGCCCCCCTAGAGAAATAAGAGCGTACATAATGCATGGTGAAAACAAGAATTAAATAAAAAAAATTACTAATAGATAGAATGTTGTTGGAATTGAAACGCTACTGAATTTCTTCGTTATTTAAAAAGAAAAATAAAAGTTTTAGCTTACCTGTTATAAGGACAGGCAGGGGTTTTGATGATACGAAATAATCCATAATAAACTATTGCTTTCTAAATAAATAAATTGACAGTTTCAGAGAACACTCAAAAGGCATACTTAATTATTATTAAAAAGTATTTTTATTAAAATTTAAAGGCATCGAATTTCTAACTTAACTAATGAGAAGGCTGAATTTGATGCATTTTAAGAAGCTTGTTAATATCAGGCTCGATTTTACTTAAAAACAATCGTAAATCGCCGCGTTCAGTAACATGGAGCCGATTTCTCTTTTTCGTTACCAATGTTGCTACAGCACTAAATCCACGTTCTGCTAAATATGAAGATGGGAATGCTAGCAGAAATCGTTGCACAATCGACCATAATCTTGGATACAATTGCGAAATCGACTTCTGCAGCCAAAATTCTTGGTAGCCATTCTTGAATTTAATTTTTAATTCCTCATTTGTCGTCAGTTCTATCAGTTCTTCTTCTAACTGAGATGGTCCTGCTGTGTTGACATTGGAAAAAGGATCCAAAACCCAGTCTGGTATGTCCATGTTTAAAATGTCCTCGAATCGTTCCTTGAAGTCATTGTAGAGGTTTTCCAAGTGCTGACAGTAAACAAGCAAGTCGTCGTGCTTGAATGATACTGCTGATAAACATGGGAAGGTATGGAATTCACGTCTGCCTATATTTCTTTTATATAATAGCAGTTTAGACACGAAAGCAGCAATGCTATTTTTAGTCTTAATCAAGTTTAAGTCTTCTCCTTGAAGTTGGAGATTGACATCATTAAACAATTTATAGAGGTCTGCTAAGTACGCAATATCGTTTTTTGATGCGATGAGGTTGTCGCGCAATTCCGTGTCTTTGTTTCCTAGGAACTCTATCACAGATTCAAACAGATTGTAAAATCGAGTCAAACAAGTACCTTTTGAAAGCCAGCGCACCTCTGTGTGAAGCAGCAATCGGTTGAAATCTTCATCATTTGCAATGCAAAGCTGACTAAATAATCTGTCATTCAACGAGTTACTTCTGATTTTATTAACTGCTCTTATAACATATTGCAGTGATGTATGGAGACGTTCGCTCAAATTTTTCGCAACCAAATGCTGTCGATGAATTACGCAATGCACAGCAAGCACGTCCGGAACTTTATTTTTTAAGCATGCTATGAAGCCTTTGTGACGCCCTGTCATAGCCGGTGCGCCATCCGTAGCAACCGACAAAATATTATTAAAAGGAATTTCCTTTTCGTCAAAAAACTTTTGCAGTGTATCAAATATGGTTTCTCCTTTTGTATCTGTTTCCAAATTGGTAGCAAACAACATTTCTTGACATATTTTTTCATCTTTGATAAACCTCACGTACGACAATAACAATGCTTCATTGGTTGGTAAAGTGGACTCATCCAGCTGAATTGAAAATTGACAAGTCTGCAGATAATTGCACAACGATTCTTCAATGTTTTCAGCCATCTCATCAATTCGTCTTTGCACAGAATTATTGCTCAAAGGAATTTTTCGGATAATATCTGTAGCTGGTTTATGGAGCACGGTGGTTATTACTTCTTTAACTGCTGGTAAAATTAAATCTTCCCCAATAGTATGTGGCTTGCCTGTTTTAGCAATCAACAATGAGATATTGTACGAAGCTCGAAGTCCGTCATCGTCTTGTTTAGAAGCTGATGAAAATAATTTTGATATAGTTGGCTGATTTTCAATCTTCTTTTTTATCTCTAGAAAATAGGTCATATCTCTGTCTTTCTTATCCGGATGCATTTTATTAAGATGATCTTGAAGCCTAGAAGGTTTCATCGCTTCATTCGAAAATGTTTTTTGACAAATAAGGCACAATGGAGATGATGGATTTGAGGGATTTTCGATAAATCCGTATTTTATATAATCCGCACTGTACTGCCGCCTCTTCTTTTTTGCTTCCGACATGGGTTTTTCTTTACTTATACTTGATCCAAGTTAAGGGAGCTGCAAGGGATACTGCCGGTTTAAATAATATAAGTTGAAGTAGCAAAATATTAAGGCAACGCCGTTTTCATCGTACGCAGTACATGCTGCGATGAACGATAGATAGTGTGAGCCTGAGTCTGTAGCATTCTGCGGGGCTGTTCTATTTTTAACTACCTACAATTTTGATCGGGTAAACCACTGGCGACGATTTGTCTACTCCGCCGCCGCTTATTTCGGCGCTCTAATTTTTTCCCGCGTCCAACGTCGCCTACGCACTTTTACAGACTCTCTTAGAATACAGTTTAGTTGGAGATCTCGCTATCGTTGCCGCTTGTAAGTGGCATTTTTTAGTCCCAGTGACATTTTTTGTAAATGTTACGGCCAAAGCCCGAAATCGGCCAATTCGCATTTTGGCCAACGTTGCTGTAAACTTACCGGCGAATGTCCAATCTTTTTGTTGATTTCTGGCTTTGACCGGCCAATTTGGGAAAAAAGAAATCAAGGGCAGATGGTTTTACACACTGTTAAAAATGAAGTATTTAAAAATGAGTACTTCTGTGAGTTCAACGAGTAGAAACTATTCAGTGAACGCATATGCTGTAACAATGTGATAGTGTGAAGATTAGATTTGCGCCCTTCAAAATGACGAATTATATCTTAAGCAAATGCGTTGCGTATCGAGTATGAATACAGAGGCAAATTGAGTACTCAATTTGTCAACTACCTTTAAGGGTGATCCTTAGTCTTTTTCTGCTCCATAGACTCAATCTACCATTATCACATCAGGCTTTGGCCAAGAATTCCCAGCCACTTCGCGAAATGGCCGGCCAAAGTATAAAATACAATATTAATTGCAAGTATTTCGGACTTTGGCCAAACCTCCTGGCCAAAACGCGAACTGGCCGAACTTCGGGCTTTGGACGTAACATAAATATGTACATAAAGACAATAAAGATATATTTTTGCACTGAAGGCTTTTCCTTCTGATATTATGAACTCCGGTTCTACTGCTCCTTTCACTAAAATGGTGACCCTTTCAACAAAAGTCAACAGTTTTCTGCGACTTTTTGGAGTGCATCTCGCCAAATTGGCAAGACAGGATGCTAGGTTTAGCACATGCAGCCCCAGAATCGTACATACTAGAGAGGTATGTCTTTCTCTGAACAATGAAGTCTCATATCGAAATATGTGAATTTTCGCACACGTGATACAAATGAATTATCAGCGTGATTTTAAAGTCTTTTTTAGACTATATTTGGCTAATCTTCCAATGCCCCTCTGTGCCATATCACCGCCCCCTAATTTTCTCTGGGTTTTTTACCGCCCCCCTGAAAGCCTGAAACGCCCTATCGCCCACGTTGGGAACCTATGGCCTAAGATATGGCCGAGCGTAAGAACAGCTAAGAGAGATGTAGCCAGAAAGCAAACGCGCGCTAGTCAGGGAATCAGACTCTCTCTCTTGAAGTCGGTTAAGTCACGACTTAAATAGTACTCTTTCTTATTTGCATTATCTGCGTTTCTGAAATTACATTCTGGCAGGAAATTGTAAGCTGAAATTAGAATAAGATAGGAAAGATACGTACAAAACTTAAAATAACAGTTAATTGACATAAGATAAACCTTACAAGCCTTTGCATGTGGAAGTACCAAATATACATATATATATATATATATATTAATAGAACGGAATTATACCCTAGGAATATGAAGGATTTTGAAAATTTAAAGCTATTGAAGTAAAAAAATTCTTTAAGTACGAGCTAGAGCATATAAATAAAGTTTAAACTATAAGTAAATGGTAAAAGCGGCATAGAATTGAGTTTAAGAAAATGTGATAAAATTGTAAAAGGCGAAAATTTTAAGAAAAATTATAGAATCAATTATTGCCACTAAACGGAAATTAACTGACTTTTCAAGAGGAAAAAATATATTTCCATTCAATAAAATAATTAATAAAAGAGATTACTTTTCTTCGTATGCAAGAACCAAATGTGAATGATCGAATCAGGAAGATATTGAGTCAAAATTGTATATCTAAGTAAAGAAAAATCTTATGAGGAAAGAAAATCAATTATTGAGCATTTGGCTCATTTGATTTAGTTTACAAGCCAAACTTAACCAATTATTTAGTAAGTAGAGATTGAAGGATTCTTCCCTAATAAGACCATTCCCCGACAATATATTACGTAAGATAAAAAAATATGAAAGCAAACTTCTAATTTTAATCGGCTAGTAAAAAAATAAAAGAGGTTATCTTTTATTTTTTTATTTAATTTGAGGACTTCATCTCCTTACCTTCAAAATAGCGCTTCAAATGAATCATGCGAACCCTACGTAACGCTTCCAATCAAATAATTGTAAACCAAAACCTTTTAACTCGAACTGAAACTGACTGACTGCCTATGCGTCCCTTTTCCCTTAAACATCTGCATTGTGTTGATAATTCGCTATGCTCCCTATACACGCCATAGTATCAAAAATGTAAATCTGCTGGGAATAGGCACGATTGGAGTGCCAAGTGAATTGTGACCACAAATGTGAATTTTAATAGAAAACGAAATTAATCCGGCTAGACCTAAAGGCACAGCAAAAAAATGTGTATAATTTAAAAGGCCTCACAAAAGACGCGTACAAGGAAGTGTTTTAAAATGTGTCAACATGAGATTTTTTTTAAATGGTAAAAATACGTTTCCATCAGTATGCAAACACTATTACAACATGACTGCTATCATAATTCGGGGTATAAAAAACTTTCGCAATACATAAGTTTCTGAAAGCATTTTAAAAAATTATTAACGCATTACATATGTGTGATATTTTATAAATATTTAAATATGTGTGTAAAACAATCTGGCGCAGCAGTTCTTTTGAGCTCGATTTATTCCTTTAAATTCTTATTAATTATTAGCATTACAGGATCATTTTGAGCTTCATAAGTATGGGCCAAAAAGCTCGAACTTTGAGTTTGATCTAGACAGTAAGACCGTATTATATGTCAAAATTCAGTAACAAAAAATTTTATACAATACCTAAACTGGGCGTAATCCCATATATTTAAATACTGAGAATATGAAATTCTTCAAAGCTATTTAGAATTATGAGATTTAAAACATAATTTCTTCAGTTTGTATACTTCACAAAATTAACTCATGTATATTTTCCATCAGCCAAACCTAAATTTTCATTGCAAATCTGCTTACGGTTCGTTTATATCCTAAATATGAAATCTTGAATTTTAAGGAAATGCTACTGTAATAAAAAAACAGGCGTATCTGAAATAGAATCACTGCTTTTTTTTAAAGAAAAATTGTTAACCCAGGGCTAGTTTAAAAAAATAATAACATTTATTATACTGAATTTCCTTATTCAATCGTTGTTTGTAATTTATGGCTATTCCTATATTTTTAAATATTTTAATCTTTTAAATTATTTGTAACAAAAAACATAATTCATATTCTGCAGATTCTGACATTCTTTATTTTATTTCAAAACCAGTTATTTAAAGAAAACTCATTTAAAAACTGTGTTTTCTAAAAAATTCTAATAGGAAAATAGACTGTAAATGTTCTTTGTTGTAATAGCGATAGCAATATTAATGATAAGAGACATTTAAAGAAATAGCATTTTGCACTTTTCAGGGATATGGCACGCTCTTTATCAATAAATAGGTAAGTAGACTATTTATTCATAATTTCAAGGGCTATTAGTCTCGAAACACCATTTTGTGTTGAATCGCTAAAAGCGCTGAATCACTTTCCAAAATTATTGCCACCAAATATTATCTCCTTGTATTATATTTAAAGAAGCTGAATAATGAAGAATCTGCATGAATGTATGGATATGTTTTGCACTGTGAAATAGCAGCGCTACCTGGAACCATCCAATTTTGAATAACGTAGTCCTCCACGCCAAGCATGGACACATGGAAGCTCGAATTTTGAATTTCGAATTGATTTTATTATCTATTTAATATTTTGTAAAAATTTTTAATTTATAATGTTTGATTAAAAAACTCAACGATTTCAAAGCAAGCAGTGGCAACACTGTACGAAATAAAACATTTTTATCTCTAGCGTGCAAGACTGTCTATCGAAAATTGTAAAGATATGTTCTTTTTAAATACTTTTAGCCGAAAGGGACGTTAGCCCAAATGCTCTCGAAATGAATTTCCGGTACGCAGTTCCGCGCGCTGTAAATAAAAAGGTTTCCCCCCTTCCCGTAGAGTGTTGCCATTGCTTGCTTTGAAATTGTAGAGTTTGTTTATCAAAAATTCGTTAAAGTTTTACAAAATACGAAATAGATAATAAAACAAATTCCAAATTTGGGCTTCCAAATGCCCCTATTCGGGTGAAAACGTACGTTATTCAAAATTGGACGGCGCTAGGTACCGTTGTTTTATCCCTTTTGGAGAAACCTACATACATTTATGCAGATTATTCATTATTTGATTGCTTTAAATATAATACAGGGCTGCAAGATTTGGTGGCAACAATTTGAAAAGTGATTCAGACTTTTAATGGTTCCAACGCAAAATCGCAAAACGAAAACAATAGTCCTTCAGGAACAAAGCCCCTTTGGACTAAAAAAAAAAACTCCCCTTTCCTAAATATGTAAATAAGGCATTGCAATAATTGGAATATTACATTGTGGAGTCTCGTGCTCTTTGGTAGCACAGATGAGAACATTAAGACCTAAAGCAAATTATCACTATGTCTTGTAAAGTATCACAGAGACTGAGAAAGGGTGTAAAAGATCCTTTTATTAAACTCAAATAAATGTTAACGGAAGGCCCTGTTCGTACTTACAAAACAGTCAGCATTTATGGCTTAAATCAAAAGCAAGGAATTTTAAATTTTGGCTAACTTAACTTAGTTAGCCTAAAGACTACACAAATACAAAACGCGCAAGTTGCTCTGAGTAAAGTTGGCATAAGCAGCTTAATGACGAGAATAATGCAACGTCACAAAATACTACTCTCAAGAGAAATTAGCAAACGTGGCCTTCGTCAGGCGGAACACGGATTCTACCTGATGCTAATACTGATTATGAAGTCGCTCATGTTGCCCCTGAAGAGGGCTTTAATAAGCTAGATAAGAAAATTTAATAAGCTAGAAAAGAAAGGGCATATGACTTAGACGAGCGAGAAGGTGAAACTCCAGGAACGATTCAGAAAGAGTGAAAAGGAACAATCTAAATCAAAAGTGACGAGAGACAAAAATCACGCAGTGCAAGCAAACAAATGAACGGCAGTCAAAAGTAGGTTACGAAGTTGCAATCTCTAAGCATACGAATAGCAAATGATCTGATCAAATTACTTTCTGCAATGATTTGATAACTAAGAACTTCTGAAAAACTTGCAGCATCACAGCTAAATCCAGTTTTGAAGAAACGCTTAATAAATTTAGTAATGTGGCCCACTACAGGGTCGATTTTCAAGTCTTCGTGGATCAGTTTCTTTCTAATCAGGTAATGTGCATTTACAGTTTTTCTCCGAATTCTGTACTACCTGACGTTCTGATTCTACTCTCTAAAACCTTCCTTTAAATACTATCTTCTTTCTGCCTTATTTGAACACACGCGAACAAGAAATTTACATTCTGGCGAGTTCAGAATGGGAAGCCAGATAGACAGTAATATACATTAAACAAAAATTAACTGGTTAGTAAAACTAAACGAATCCTTATAACTTATTTTCATAAGAACTATAAGAATATAAGAATTCATATAAGGATTATATATATATAAGGATATTATTATATCCTTATATAAATTCTTTCATTATATATTCATATTATTTATATAAGGATCTATATTAGGATTATTATAAGAATATATAATATTCTTATTTAAAAGAAGGAGATGTAGCAGAAGTTTTGTGAAAACATCAGTGTCAAATTTCGTCAAGCGAGTAAGAAGTTCAAGAAGCTTGATCTAAAATAATTTTGGCTCGCTATATGTATAAAACTTTCATTATACATAAAATCTATTTATACAAATAAGGAAAAAAAAATCTCCGAAAGCTTTCAGATTTTATATTACGCCCAAAGGGACTTTTTTTAGCGTTTTGTGCGTTACCTTTATTTATTAAATATCATGTTCTTCGCACTTAAACCACATAAAATTCAATGCAACAGCAGTATCACAAAATATCCAAAAACAGTATATCTAGAATTTCCGATAGATAATCCCGCGTGCTAGAGATAATTTTTTTTTAACCTTTCCCGGAATGTGTTGCCATTATTTGCTTCGAAATCGTTGAGCTTGTTAATCAAAAATTCGTTAAAGGTTTACAAAATATAAAATAGATAATAAAACAAATTCAAAATTCGGTTTTCCAAGTGCCTTTGTTCGGCGTGGTTATGCAAAACTGGATGGTTCTAGATGCCGTTGTTTTTTCACAGTGCGAGAAATATACATACATTCATGCAGATTCTTCATTATTGTATTCCTTTAAATATAATACAGGGTGATAATATTTGGATGCAATAATTTAAAAAGTGATTCGCCGTTTATAGTGAAACACTAGAAAATGCCGTTTTGAGACTAGTAGCGCTACTGGGCTACCACCCCTTTGGGCTAATGAATTGAAACTGAAAGCTTTCCATTTTAAGTTTAAATAGAAAGTTAATAATCATCACTTCAACCATCCAGATGATTGGTCAGTAACGATATTAAATGATTTTAATGAGAAGTAATCTCAGAACTTTGTGATATCTAAACTGATTGTTTATAATGCAAAAGCTATTTACGATTTATGACTAGTGCTTTACTAAATTATTCTAATGTTCATGTTAGATTCCTCTCAATTTTGTTTTTCTACCTGTCTGAATTTACTTTCGGGGAAAATGAAGCATGATTAATGGTGAAGAATTGTAATTCTTTGCCAGTAAATGTCTCTCATCTTATTCGTCGAAAAGTCTGCGACTTTCTTTATATGAAGAAATTTTCTCATCGGGAAATCATGTCACGTATCACAATTAATAACTTCATCGAATTTCGAAAATTCTTGGAATATTTTGTTTTGCTTTATAAACTTTTTTGGGGATTCCAGTTAAAGTCTTTCCCGTAATGCTATGGCGTAGTTTCACAATTTTCAAATTCAGCAAAAGGAATTTGCTTTTATCACTGAGGATGTCAGGACTTTGTGTTCTGTGCATCCTTTTTGGAAACATGGCAAATTCTGTAAAGGGTTCTTAACCTCAAATATTCAGTCCTGAACTGGAACAGGGAGCGGAAGGTACGCTATGTTCTGGTGTATCTGCTGGGCTGGATAATAACTGCACGTGAAGGGATTTGAAATCCTCTTTTATTAAAGCACTATTAATAACAAGCTTCCCAACTCGGGAAAGATACAGAACGTAAAAGACCGCTCTTGGGTCGAACTTAACAATCAAATAAATTAAAATAAATACCTAAATAGAAATTAAATTAAACTTTGCTTCGCAGAGCAATTCGCGGAAGTTGGCCTCTACCGAAAAGGGTGCGTAGCAAGGTATACTAAATACTACCGCACTTTAATTTGTTTTACAATGCAATCACGTGGTAAGCACTATGACTTATAATTTTAAACTGCTAGCTGGTCAGACGAACGTTGAGCGGAATAACCGTGATCTGAGTCTAAGCTCTCACACACCGAGAGGTTTCTACCTCTGGCTTAAATAGTACTTGGCTGTACTTCAAAATTAGCATAAGCTGAAACCGCGCGCTTCTTCTGACAGGAAGTTGAAACAGAGAGGAGATAGAAAAGATTTAAATTAAAATAAAACTTGGTTAGTTTAACTAAAACCTTACAAGGAGAATATAAAACATATCTTCTTTCTTCTGAACTGAATACTTAAATACTATTAAATGTCACTTAGAATTAACAAAAAGTTAGAATGAATTATTTTTATGAAAATAACAAACTTCAAACAGAACAATATTGTCGTTTTTCCTCAGAAACAAGTATATGCGCTCTGGAAGTTCATTAACATTTTAGACTTCTATTACTTATGATTTAATATATAGAGATTGTCGAAATCATTTGCAATCTATTAAATATTCATTTAATCTTTGAATTTTGAGACTTTGGGTTCTAGAATATTTTCAAAACGAAGTATATTTTTGATATTCTTTATTTTTCCGTAAAACATATTTGGAAAATACACTGGTGTGGAAAACTTAAGCAACAGGTGTTCTTTTTGCCAAACTCCAAGAGAAATCATCTGAGACACATGAAATTCAGAAATGAGAAAGAGCATTTTGTATTTAAATGATGACGAAAGCATGGTTTCTCAAAAATGAATACAATGCATACAATATGGAATCAAACAAAAAAAAAAGGCTTTATACATGATTGTCTGCACAAGAGCAAGAACAATAAGCAGATGTTCCTTAGTATGGGATATGCCCTCCCCTTACTTCAATGGTACTCAGCACCAAATTGTCCAACAGATCTTGAGGTAAGCGTACCCATTCCTCAATCAGCATTTGTTTCAATTGTTGGGTGTTACCAGGAGGATGTGATCGTACCAAAAAGCGTCTCCACAAAGTATCCCACACATGTTCTATGAAATTTAAATCAGGGGAATACATTGGCCAATCCATCCGAGTGATATCTTCACTTTCCAATAGCTTCTGAACGGCAGGAGTCTGGTGTGGGCGTGCATTGTCATCCATAAAAATGAAGTCTGCTCCAATGGCACCTTGGAACAGACGCACATCTCCGGTTACAGAACCTCAGTTGAAAACGTGGAGCTCTGTCCACCCGTTCAGCATAATGCCTCCACAGACAAGAACTCCAGGACCACCGTAACGGTCTCTTTCCGTGATGTTACTGGAATAAAACCGTGTCCCTCTCCAAATCAACTGGCGTTGAAAATCGCTTGTGGCACTAAAACCGCTCTCATCCGTAAAGAGGACACGCCTTCATTGATGAGATGTCCAGTTTTCGTGCTCCTTGCACCACTCTAAACGGCAGCGCCAATGGCCAACTTTCAAAGGGATGTAGCCTTCAGGACGGCGGGTGAATAGGCCACCTTTGTGAAGGCGGCTTGACACAGTAAAATGCGACACTTGTCGCCCCGTTGTTGCACGCAGTTGCTGATCCATGATGCTTGCTAACTGGTTTCGGGGTCTTTTCGCCTGTAGGACGATATATCGGTCATCCACTGCAGTTGTTTTCTTAGGGTGGCCATCACCAACCTTTCTAACTGCTGTACCTATGATTTGGAAGGCCTTTCCAAGCACGCGAAACGGCACTTTTGTTGAATCCGAACTCTTCCGCTAAACTTGTCACACTACTCCTCTCTTCCAGCTTTCCGATCATTCTTCCACGTGTGAAGTCATCCAGGTAATTTCTTCTAGCCATATTTCACGAAAGGACTCACTTGCACTGGCAGCGAATGTCTTTAATTGTGTCTCCATCCTTCCTTTAACTGTCGTCCTAAGCTGAGCTCTCCGACTGCACGCGTTTTGCGTACTCTCACGCCGCTTGTGACGTTTTGTTCCTGCCATTTGGTTTCAGATTTCAGTGGTCGTCTAAAAGGGTTTGTTAAGGTTTTTTATGCTTTCGTTGAGCTCACACTCCATCAGTCTGCTGTTACACGCACTCGTACTAACCTTTTATTTTTAAGCTTTATTATTAAGCATAATTTTCTTCGCACTTACGTCATTTACAATTCAACAGCAAAGTTACAAAAAATTTTAAAAGCAGCATAGTAGTATACATTCCCGATGCAGTGTTCAGTGTTGGCATACATTTTTCTTCCCCCCCCCTCAATCTTTTCTCAGATCAACATATCAGTGTTCCGTTTTCTTACTAAAATAACTTTACAAAACTTTTTTTTTTTGTTTTTAACGTTTTATGTGCTTATTTCATTTATTAAATAACACTTTCTTGCTGCTTACGCCACTTAAAATTCGACTCAACGGCAAAATCACAAAATATTTAAAAACAGCATATCTTTAGAATTTCCAATAGACAGTCTCATCCGCAGGAGACAAAAATGTCCAGACAGTGTTGCCATTGCTCGCTTTGAAATCGTTGAGTTTGTTAATGAAAAATTCTTTAACGTTTTACAAAATAAGAAGTAGACAATAAAACAAATTCCAAATTTTTCTTCCAGGTGCTCATATTCGAGTGGAGGTCATATTCATTATTCAAAATTTGATAGCTCTAGGTACCTTCGTTTTCTCGCAGTATGAGAAACATGCATACATCCATGCAGATTCTTCTTTATTTAATTTCTTTAAATAAAATGCTGGGCTCTAATATTTGGTGGCAACAATTTGATAAGTGATTCGCCGTTTATTCGCAAAATGCCATTTCGAGACTAATATCTCATTCGGGACTTGGGATAACAATAATAAAGTAGAATAAGCCTTAAGTTAACAAATAAAGGAATTTTGGTTAACAAGTGGTTAATCAAATTTGTTAGAGGTTAAAAATTTAAGTATTAAAATTTTAATTCTCCACATGAGACCAAAAATAGTATTATGAAAGTTATAGGACATTATATTTTTTACTTTTTGGAAATTTAGCAAGATAATATAAAAAAATTATCCACATTTTTTAACCAAATCAAACTAAGTCAAATATATTTTTAAAAAAACTTTATCTAATCTAATTTCAGGAATTCGTAGTTAAGAATTACAAGAAACCATTTTGAAGATAATATTCACAATTTAGATTTAGTGAGATATCAGGTATTTTTTTTTAAATAATAATAACGCTAATTTATTTTTAAATATTTTACTGAAATCATACAAAGTATAATGTTATCTCATCTCTTTCTAAGTATGATTCTTAGGAATGTTTTGATTTTGCGGCAACCATTCGACAAAGATTCAGAATCTGCTTTCTGACTTTCTGGATATTTATCATTATTCTGTACCGAGATTTTCCATTTGTGGCTTAATTTTCAGAGAAAGATAAAGGTCTTTCAGTGAAGTTTGTCTTCGTTTTAAGCTATCGAATGGTTACTGGCTAACTGGCAGGCAATTTTCCTTCTGTCTATCGAATGAATTTTTGATAAGTAGACTTTCCACAAAATTTTCTAATGTACAGTTATCCAGTCAAAATGCGATCACTATCGGCAGATCCTCGATTAATGATTGCTTTGTTTATGTTATCTAAACAATCAACTGTTTGTCTTTTTGACTATACTTTTTACTCCCTTTCGTATGTTAAGTCATATTTTAACTGCTTTTTTCTTGAGAAATGTTCAACTTCGAAGTTTTGAAAGACTTTTTTCACTTATTTGGAAATATAACATATTTGATTGCCAATTTAAATATGGCAATGCAGAGTGCTTATTCAATATATCTAAAAGGAATAACTCTTTTTCTTTCAATAAACTCTTTCGTTTAATTATTTTGTACAACAATTATCCAAATGGCTGTAATATTAGATTTGGTTTGGTTTATTTGATTACGACAAAGTACTCGAGGGTTATCTGCCTAAGGAGAGGGATGTCTTCGTTGAGAGCATTCTAAGGGAAACCGGCTCGTATATACACTGGTGAAATAAATCAAGAGAATTTTCATATTTAATCTATTATCTCCAGAACTGCTCGACAGATTTTGATAAAATTTGGTGTGACCATAGGTTGATATAATACAAATAAAATAAACATTGAACAGTTATAATAGACACACATGTTCGTGTGTAACATTCATGAGTCTGAAGGTCTGAAACAGCGGTCTCAGAAGATACAAAAGAAATAGGTGAATAGGGGTATGGTCCCCTCTTACAGCCATACAGGCCTCGCAATGTGATGTCATACTGGAAATAAGGCAGTTTATCAGTGGGTCCCACTCATTCAGCAACGCTGTTTTCAATTCCTGGATGGTTCTCGGAGGGGGTTGCGAGAAGCAGTTGCTCTTTCCAGAGCGTCCCAGACATTCTATAGGGTTGAGATCTGGAGATCTGGCTGGCCAATCCATCTGGCGAATATCCTAACTCTGAAGAAGTTCGTCGACCAGAAGAGTTGTATGTGGCCTCACGTTATCATCCTATAAGATGAACTCGGGGCCCACTGCACCCCGGAAAAGGCGACCGTAGGGCTCCAAGACCTCATCCCTATACCTCACACCAGTTACATAGCCTCTTCAAAGACGTGGAGAGGTGTGCAGCCATCCAACATGATGCCTGTCGAGACCATTAGAGCGCCACCGCCATAATTGTTGATGTCGCGGACATTGGAGAGTAGGCAGAGAGTCCTTCACACTCACCATGTGAAAGTACGGCGAGAAGCGGTATTTAGGCTAAAACGGGACTCGTCGGTGAACAGAACGGTCAGCCATTGCTCCGTACTCCCATTACTATGCTGCCTGCACCGTGCTAATCGGACTCTCCTGTGCGTAGACGTGAGCGGGACGCAAACAGCCGGTCTTCTGGCAAACAACCCTTTCACATTCAGTCTTTTGGAAGCAGTCACCCTTGTTACATGGGTTCCTGTGGCTGCATACAGGTCCCGAGAGAACTGAGAAGCTGCAGTCCCTCTGTTAAGCCTCGCTAAAATGGACAAATAGCGATCTTCTCTGGCCGTTGTGGCTCTTGGACGACCTTGCGTAGGCTTTCTTTCGATGGATCCAGTATCCTGTAACTGTTTCCATAGGTTATACACGACGCTGGGCGTTAAATTAAACTCTCGGTATATTTGGACTTGCGATTGGCCTGTCTCTAGCCTCCCCACAATTCGCCACCTCATTCCATCATCTAAACGTTGGTAGTCACGCATTTTTACTGTTCCGATGTGAATTTAACCGATTGCTGGAAGATAACACCAAGAAATTCGCCGAGGTCTGCTAGCGAACGCAGTTCGTCTTTCTCTCCACGCGCTTGTAAAGCCTGTTTTTCTGCTGTCGGACTATACACACGTGTACGCTTATGTATTTGCCGTACAATATTTGAATTTTTATCAAGAAGCAGTGGTTTTTTCCATCAATTCAGTTCTTTTCATGCAATTCAATAAAATATGCAAATTCTCTTAATTTATTTCACCAGTATACTTTACACATGGAGGAAACCACGAAAACACCCTTACAGCCAACTTGTTCGCCGGGATTCGAACCCCGAACAGAACTACCCGTATTCAGCGATTTTACCACTTGGTCGCTGATGGGCTGTAATATTAGAAATTTTACACGAATTTGATTCCCGACGTAAGGTATGAAAATTTGCTCCAAAAACTAAAATTATACTTAATTTAATGCATTTCATTTAACCTTTAAATGCATGCAGTTGCCATTTGGCAACATACTCATATTTAGTCATGTAAATCAAATCAAAACACAAATTTTAGCTTACTGCATAACGTAGCCAATTGGATAATACTGTTTACGTATATAATTTTGAAAGTTTCAGTGTGGTGGCACCATTAACGGTGTAACGGTCATTATTGTGAGTTGTGTGTAGAGTGCGGACATCATCATGTGTGTTTGCGAATTTTTGATTTTATGTCTGTTGTTATTTTAATGTATTCAAAGTTTTAAAATTATTTGAAAAATTATATTACTTATATTATTACATAATTACACATTTGCCTTCATATTTTTTTGTAAAAGTTAATAATATTTTCTCAAAAAATTGAATAAAAACTTGGAGTTTTTTTAGTATTTTTCCTAGTATTTTATTTGATATCAATTCTAATGTATTTTTGAATTTAAAGTTGAAAATAAAAATTCATGCATTTATGGCTTAACAACGAAGAAATTACTAAATATTATTCTTTGGTGCTATGATTTAATTTAAGATGCGTAACAAAAACTACTGAAGTAGAGTAACCGAGTTTTGGTTATCTTATAAAAAGAATTTTTTTAAATTGCTTTTCGCTGGTTTCGGTAATTCAGAATTTTAACTGAATCACCGCTTAATCCATAGATAGAAATCAATTAATATATTGACTGCATGACTTAGCATGTATGCCATCCAAAACATCAAAAGTACTTCTGTAAGGAGTTTCCACATCAAATCTCACACGCTGAATTTCAGGAAAATTTTCACTTTTCAACACGTCGCGTGCCCACCTATATCTGAGTAGCCATCCAAAGCGAGGTAATCCAGCGAAGAATTTTCGATGATTTCCTCTCTCGAATTCGACCTTAATCTTCAGAGAAAGGACATCTTCGTCTTCACGGATGACAGCCTTTTGTAAAGAAGGAACGACCTTTCTCCTCGCAGTTCTTCAATCGAACGAAAGTGGCGAACTATTCAGAGAATACCGGCAGCCAATTAAATAATTTTTGTTTTCCAATGTGCCGTATATTCCGGGGTATGATGTGCACTTTTAATACAAAAAATGAGATTAAAATTTACCCGTGCCCTAAATGCTGTGTTGGCTATTCTGGCGTTTTTCTAAGCCTCAGTTCAAAACGCTTTCTACCAAAATACGCCATTTCGTTACTCCTTTCCACAAAGCTCATTCATTCTTTGGCATATTAATTACTGTGATATCATTTTTCTTCCACCCACGCATGAAGCTTTCACCAACACCAAACATATATGCTGCAGCACGATTTCCGTTTTCTTTCGTAAACTAAATAACTTTGCATTTGAAACCAGCACTACGTTGTTTCGTCTTGCAGAGACCATATTTACTACTAAAAAAACACTAGATCAACTGCATTTCAGCTATAGCAAATGCGATTTTCTAAAGCCTTCGATGTTCACTTAAATCGCCATTTCATATAAGAGAAAGGCCCACCAGCTGCTGAGCATAAAATTGTTGAACACTGGTAGCTCGGTCCGAGGTTCCAATCGCGCGAACGGGTGATTGCATGGGCGTTTTCGTGGTTTTCACCATATGTAACATGTATACGAGCCAGTTTCCCTTAGAACGTTCCCCACGAAGGCATCACTTCCCCTTAGGCAAATAGCTCTCGAGGCTTTGCCGTAATCGCATAAACCATATGAGAGAAAACATCTGATACCTAATTCCGCGAATTCATTCGGATCGGAAGTACGTTCGTACCCAAAATTATTTCCCCTTTTTTCTCGAAATCCTAGAATAACATTCTTATGCACACCTGCATCGAATACAATCTACCCTGTTTGCATAATAATATACCGCCTCAAGCATTTCACCTACCCACATTCGCTTGTCAGTTCAGTATTCCATTGTTCGAAAGTCTACAAAAACTCTTCGAATCTCAGAAGATAACAGCATCGCACGTGTAACTTTCATGTTTCTTCGTAATGAAAAGGATGCGCGTTATACGGGGAATATACCTGAAAATTAAAAAATTAAAAAATTTTGAAATTACAGGTGCGCGTTATACGCCGGAATATACTGTGCATTTGCTTTCCTTAAGGTCATACATAACTGTGTTTAAGCTTTGGTTTACATGTTATAAAGCATTAATAGAAAATATTGCTTGTGTTTTAATGCACTTCAGAGATGAATATTATAATTTTAGAACAAAAAGCTTATTAACCCCAAGGGGCAATTTGCCCACAAGGGCAAATTTCATTTTAGCATTTTGCGGCGGTTCACTATAAATATGGGTTAACTTTTCAAATTGTTTCCACCAAATATTAGAGCCCTGCGTTGTATTTAAAGAAATAAAATAATCAAGAATCGGCATGAATGTAAGTAACCTTCTCGCACTGTGAAAAAACAACGGTACCTAGAAACATTAAATTTTGAATAACATAGACCTCCATTCAAATATGGGAATCAAGAAGCCCAAATTTGAAATCTGGAATTTGTTTTACTATCTATTTCATGTTTTGCCAGACATTAAAGAATTTTTGATTAACAAACGTTTTGGGAGTTTTCAGATTTAAAATATGAAAGCTTAAGTTTTTTTTTGTGTTTGTTTGTTTCAATTTTTTCTCTGCGCAACTGCCGCATCTGTAGCAGAAATTTTGATGGATGTTGATGTTACCATCTTTCTCGTAGATTTCAACGAAGAAATAGCCAATGAAGCTTTAGTTTAAAAGAAGGATTAGAATGAGTTCAACAACTGCACAACAGTTTTAAGAAATGTAAAGCTATTCTCATCAGAGAAAAAAAAAATAAATAAAAAGTCATCTTTGATTTCACAACACTTCACTTCGACAAATTTAATAAAACATTCTCTTCTATTTTTGATTTATACGTAGACAACTCGCTGTTTACCGTGGTATTAATAAATATAATTCTATGGAACATTTAATGCTGTAAGAAAATAACCCAATCTGTGTCAAATACTCTGCAAAAACTGAATAAAATACCAGCGTAAACATAAGCAAACCTTACACAAATTTAATTTTCCTTAGCATTAATTAACAGGAATTTGAAAGGAATGCATTGAAGATTTTACCGATTTGGTAACGTGTAAATTAATTAAACTTTTACTTTATTTTTTAGAAAATAGAGTGATATATAAGTTTCAATTTATGGGTAATGCATTTCACGTATAAAGGGTGTCTTGTCGTTTTTGTGCTTGCTGCTGATTGACTTGTTAACTGATTATAGAGAAGCGTGAGAGCTATCAACAACTTTAGGAGGTATATTTTCCTGGAGGATTTTCTAAGGGAAACTTAACTCACACTTGTTTACATTACACATCGAGAAAATCACGAAACTTCCGCGAATCCATTGCGATAGTCGGAATCAGAAGCAGGGATGAACTACCATCCTTCCGTGATTTTATCCATTGGATCACTAGTAGGCTTCATGTATTCGAAGAATCAAGAAACACGGTACATTTCAATATGCAAAGTTTTCATTTAGTTCAAGTAATTTTGGCCTTTTCCTAGCATAATTTCTATATGATAAAATGGTGATCACCTGTTATTGGTAGATTTCACGTGCATGATTAGCATAAGCTATACTAATCTTTTAAACTCCTATCAATTCATTCTCCATTGTGATGTATGCTCTTACATCGCCTTGAACTGAAGTTCGATTATCAGGAAACTTTATGCAGATTGTAAAAAACCTTGAACCATACGCTTTGAGTAATCCGAAATATTTTCTTAAACTCGTGGTTGAAAGAATTGGTGATTAGTTGCCCATCCTGTCAAGGTAATAAAATTCGCGCATCCGCACTCAACCAACCTCATTCCAGTGTTTAATTTACACTAACGCAGATTTCAACCGCAGTATGTTTTTGTGAGTCGGATTTCTTTTATTGTCCGAGTTTTTAAATTAGTATTAAGAATGTAAGCAAAGGGGAAGAAGAATTCTGACTGTTACTTAGGTAGACATCACTCTAGATTAATACCGATTTGTGGAAAGATAAATAATAATAATTAATAATCTGGAAAGTTTCAGATTTTAACGGTCGCCCAAAAACGTTTATTAAGGTTTTTTACGCTCTCACTGAGCTCGCAGTCTACCAGTCTGTTGTTACACTCATTCCTACTAACACTCTTTTTTTTAGCCCACAAGGGCTACTAATTTCAAAATGGCATTTTGCGTCGATTCATTTTTCAAACTGTTGCCGCCAATTATTATCACCATGTATTTGTTAAAGAAAATAAATAATGAAGAATCTGCATGAATGCATGAATGTTTCTCGCATTGTTAAGAAACAACTGTACTTAAAGCCATCAAATTTTGAATAACGTAGTTCTCCAACCGAACATGAGCATTTGTAAGCCAGAATTCTGAATTTCGAATTTGTTTTATTATCTGTTTAAAATTTTGTAAAACTTAAAACGAATTTTTGATTAACAAACTCAACGATTTCAAAGTCAAGCAATGGCAACACCGTACGAAAAAAAAGTTTTTTTTTATCTCCAGCTCATAGGAAATTCTTAAGATACAACTGTTTTTCTGTTTATAAATATTTTGTGATATTGCTGTTGAATTGAATTGTTTTGAGTGCAAAGAACATGATATTTAATCAATAAAAGTAAGACACAAAACGTTAAAAAAAGCCCGTTTGGGCGTAATATAAAATTTGAAAGCTATCTGATCTTATTATTATTATCATTATTATTTTTGTCCTTTCAGCTTTATTATTAAACATCGTCTTGTTCGCGCTTACGCCATATACAGTTCAAAAGCACAATTACAAAAAATTTAACAGCAGCTAAAGTTTAGAATTCTTGAATCAGCCTTGAGTGTTGGCATACATTTTTCTGTTTCTTTCAGTGCGTTCTTAGTTCATCATTTCAATGTTTTGTTTCTTACTAAGAGGGTTTTAAAATACTTTTGTAGCCCAAACGGCATTAGCCCAGAAGGGCTTTTAACTTCGTTTTGGCATTTTGCGTTGTTTCACTAAAAACCTTTCACTTTCCAAATTGTTGCCACCAAAAATTAAAGCCCTGAGTAATATTTAAAGAAATTAAATAATGAAGAATCTGGATAAATGTATGTATGTTTCTCGCATGGGATAAAACGACGGTACCTAGAACCATCAAATTTTGAATAATGTAATTTTCCACTGAATATGAGCATCTGGAAGCCCGAATTTGGAATTTGTTTTATTATATATTTCATATTTTGTAACACTTTAACGAATTTTTGATTAACAAACTCAAACGATTTCAAAGCGAGCAATGGCAATACTCTACGAAAAAAAACATTATCTTCAGCGCGTGGAACTGTGTATCTGAAATTCTAAAGATATGCTCATTTTTAAATTATTTTATGATATTTCTGTCGAATTGGAATTTTATGGTTTAAGTGCGAAGAGCGTGATATTTAATACATAAAGGTAATACACACAACATTAAAAAAACGCCCCTTTGGGCGTAATATAAAATATGAAAGCTTTCAGATTTTTTTTGTCTTTCTTTTTTTTTATTATACTTATTGTTACTTATTGTTTGAATTTAAAACAAATGCATTTGATGTAATAGAGATTTAAAAAGAGACATAACAGAGTCAAATAAGTGGTAACTATCAGAAGAAAAAAAATTTAAAGTATTAGAATTTCAACATGTAAGAATTAAAACATAATTTGCAATAAAAAAACGCAAGTTTTGTAAGCAATAACCTAATTAAAAGAGAGTAGAACATCTGTGAAAATTTAATGACTGTTGAGTGCAGATTCGTTTATTTTAAAGCTAAACCACACAGGTATGTGTTACTATACATTCCTCAAGGATTACGATGTAGCGTAGAATCTTTGAATACTGAATCGTGAAATTCATAAATAACCGAGAAAATAACTTATAACGAAAGCATTCTTATGTAATTACAAAAATTTCCCGCAATTTTGTAATTAGCAAAAGTAGTAAATGTGCAATTAAAGGATTGTTGTATTTCTTATAAAAGGAAGAACGTCATCTCTAAGAGTGAAATGTCTTAGCAACGAAAGAGGGAAAAAATACTTTGACAACAGAATACCTAATACGCAAATGAAAAAAAAAAGCAATACTATTGGAAAAGAAAAAATCTGAAAGGTCTCAGCTTTTAACGGACGCCCAAAAGGATTTGTTAAGGTTTTCCTACGCTGTGGCTGAGCCCGCAGTCTACTAGTCTGTCCTTACAATCACTACTACTGTTAAACCCACTTGTTTTTTGTTCCTTTTATTTATTATCATCGTTTTCTTCGCAACTACGCCACATACAGTTCAGTAACAAAAATCACAAAATTTTTTAAAGCAGTCAACCAGTGTGCTATTCCACTCACTCCAGTTAACCCATTTCTTTTTGTCTTTTTAACTTTATTATTAAACATCATTTTCTTCGTGCATAGCCATAAACAATTCAACAGCAAACGTCACATTCACTTACGCCGCGTAAAATTCAATTGAATAGCAAAAACACAAAATATTTAAAAACTGTATCACTTTTCAAATTGTTGCCACCAAAAACTATCCCCTGTACTAAATAAATTAAATAATGAAAGATCTGCATGAACGTATCCATATTTCTCGCAGTGTGAAAAAACAACAGTATTTAGAGTCACCAAATTTTTAATAACATAGTCCTCCACCCTAACATAGGCACCTGGAAGCTCAGATTTGGAATTTCGAATTTGTTTTATTTTCTATTTCATATTTTGTAAACTTTTAACGAATTTTTGATTAGAAAACAATTTCAAAGCGAACAGTGGCAACATTATAAAACATTTTTGTTTATCTCCAGTGCGTAAGACTGTCTATCGGAAATTCTAAAGCTGTGCTGTTTTTAAATATTTTTAGCACAATGTAGTGTTAGCCCAAATGCTCTCGAAACGTGTATGTATCTATCAATGAAAACAACGGCCGTTTGGGCGCAATCTTGATAATGATTATTGGAATAATGAAAGCTTTTGGATTTTAAAATTTTTTTATTTGTATTTAATTTTTACATATTTTAACAAGAAAAAAAATAATAAAGAAAGAACATCAATCTCTAAACTTGAATAAATTATTCTCCGCAATCATTATAGTGACAAAATATGTAACATCATTTTCCTATAAAATCAAAATTGTCACATGATTTCTGAAGGCCTTCTTCATCGGTATTAAGTCACAACGCAACGTATTCAAAAAGTAGTAAAAAATTCTTTAATAAATTATTTTGATCGCTCTCCTTTTAAAGTAGAGCAAAAGTCTGTTTTTCATAAACTGCAAAAAAATTACGGCAAAACACGCACTTTCCCATAAAGAAAATTAAACTCATTAGATATATATCGGCCAAAAAAAACATCGATTGATTATGAAAATGTCTTCAAAAATCAGCAGTTTATGTTAGGAGATTTTTAACCAACTTCATATGTAGGATAATCTTCTGATCTATCTTATGAAGTAAAAATCGAAATTCTGCATTGTTCCTTGAGAAAAGAAGCGCGTAAAAGTCAATAAAAAATTAAATCGAATATTCAAGAAGTCGTTATTATGTATCGTTTATTCAACGGAATAAATAAATGCAAAAATTTTTACTATTATTTATTTTGATATTACTATTGCAAAAAATGCAATAGTAATGTCAAAAATCGATTTTAAAGTTTCTAAACAAACAGAAAAGGAAACGAAAGTAAATACTATCGTGTTGAAATCTTATTGCACTGGTGCCATGCCCAAAATTGTCTTGAAATGCATACAATTAATGGTATTTTGAGAAGTAACCAACCAAAGTGGGCTCCACCAGGGGCAGAATGATTAAGCCCGCTGAGTGCTGGTAGTTCGACCTGGTTTGAGTTCGATCCCAGGCGAAAGAGCTCACTGTATGGTTAGATTTCATGATTTTCCCCACGTGTAACGTGCATATGAGCCAATTCCCATTATAGAGTCCTTCACGAAGGCATCACTCCTCTTAGGTAGATGCCTCTTGTGACTTTGTCATATTCAAATAACCTAACCTAACCAATCAAAATTATTTCATTTTTTTCAAAGAATAAGCAAAAGGGAAACCAAATTATCATTATTTGGTTAAACATTCTGTCTCCAAATACAAATAACCAGCTAAAAGTATGGTAAGCCACTATTCACAAAATATGTTTTATCGCGAATTTCTACACTTTAGGTTTAATTTCAATTCTCTTCAATTTCACATCTGATTTCTAACTTATTTACATCTAGACAGAACTAAGAGTACGTAATATTTCCGTTAATATTAGGGAAGAGGCCATTGTGGTGGTGTAGATTAGATGGAATGCGGAGGCAATCGTGTGTTATTTCCTTGTACCTGTATGTCTTCTTTCGAGAATCAGTCCAAAGGTAAAGAGATGAACTCTTACAACCCCATGTTAAGCGGTTTAGAGATGCATGTGAATAAGACTCTCTTTATTAATAACAGTGTGAATACACGTCAACAAAATTTAGCAACGAATTTCTTGAAACCGAAGAGACTGAAATAAAAGACTGGCCACCCATTTATCTCTCGAGGATACGTTTAAAAAAAATCTGAAAGGTTTCATATTTTAACGATCGCTCAAAAGAGTTTCTTAAGGTTTTTTACTATCTCTCTGAACACGCAGTTTATCAATTTGCTGTTACACTCACTCCCTACTAAATTTTTTTGTCTTTTTAGCTTTATTATTAAGCATCATTTCTCTTCGCACTTAGGAAATTTACATTTAAACAGTAAAATTACAAAAATAAATAAATAAGTAAATAAATAAAAATAAAAGCAGCATAGTATAAGTTTAGAGTTCCCGACGCAGCGTTAAGTGTTGACATACATTTTTCTTTTTTTTTTTTTCCTCTCAGTTCATCATGTCAAACTTCAGTTTTCTTACTAAAGATGGGCTTATAAAACTTTTTTTTACCTTCTATTATTAACGTTTTGTGTGTTTACTTTATTCATTAACTATCACGTTCTTGGAGTTTACGCCATATAAAACTCAATTCAACAGCAAAATCAAAAAACATTTAAAAACAGCGTATCTTTAGAATTTTCGACAGACAATCTCGCGCGCTGGAGATAATTTTTTTTTTCTCCTTACTGTGTTGCTAGCTTTGAAATCGTTGAGCTTGTCAATGTAAAATTTGTTTAAGTTTTACAAAACATGAAATAGTAGATAATGAAACGAATTAGAAATTCAAAATTCGGGTTTCCAGGTGCCCATGTTCAGGTAGAGGACCACGTTATTCAAAATCTGATGTCTCTAGATGCTGTTGTTTTTTCACAATGCAAGAAACATGCATACATTCATACATATTATTAATTATTTGATTTCTTTAAATATAATACAGGGCGACCGCGTTTGGTGGCAACAATTTAAAAAGTGTTACGCCGTTGATAGTGATTCAGAGCAAAATGCCATTTCGAGGCTAATATTCCATTCGGGATTAACGTCCCTTTTGGGCTAAAAAAAACGAAATGGAGAGATAGCATTCCGCTGGGTATACGGAAAAGGGACTGAAATTGTTACTTTCTCAAATTACATTTAAGATGTCTAGTTTAATTTCTGGGAAGAAACATTATGAATCATTATTAATCATAATGTCATTATTAAACATAGTTATGGCTCAGTCTTGTATAGTTCTATAGATCCTATTACATTAATTTCTAAAATTTTTTGCTACTTTTTATCCTACTTTAGTTAAAACTAAAATAATTTCATTGAATGTTTCTCTCCTGGCATAAGGGTCTGCCATTGGCAAGCAGAGCTACAGGTCATAGGCAATTTGTCTCGGGTTTTGTTTTCGCTTTCTGAATACCTTAGCTGGATGGGTTTTCTGCGGATTTCATTCCATTAACATAAACAAGAATCAGTTTCTCATAAAATGCCTTCTAGAAATGCACCCTTCCTGTTAGACAGATAGCGTTTGCGTGTTTTCCAAAATTAATTAATTGTCTGTATTAAAAAAACTTCGGTTTTGAAAGATAAAAAAGATTTGTATAATATCAAATAAATTAATTCCAAGAAACTCCATTAACTCCCTAAGACCCCCTACATTTATTTCACCATTTTATTTCCGCTCAGACTTTAAATAAAAGAAAAATCGTTGAGATCGCATTTTAGCTAAACTTTTAAATAAAAAAGATTTTAACTTCTAAAAATAAATTCATCCTTGAGACATCTTCAAAAATTTTATACAAGCTGAGAATCCACATAAAGTTCTCCTTGATTCTGCTATCCAGAAAGAAATTTGAGAAATACTTAAAAAAAATTTTAAAAATCGTATAATAAAAAGGGAATTAATTTGTTACATTTCACTGCGCCATAATGAATAGCAAATCGGATGTTCACATTTCACAGAAGTGCATTCAGCTTACATTTGTATATTACATATATGAAACTGTAATTCTCACCTGTAAATTAAATGAAGGTTTATCCACATTCTAAGTATGTGCTGGGACCGGAGCGAGAACTCAGAGAGAGTGTGTGTTAAGATCGCACTTGATGAACTCCCTACTCTATTGGGCGAACAAAACAATCCTCCTGACACCACTACAGAAATGTGCACGGACAACTTTTCCACTCACTTTGCTCGCAGCAGGATCTTTACGCTTCAACTCAGCTAGCATCTCAACGACTCTCCGAGGAAAAATAAAGACATAACAGCGCAAAAATAAATTGTATTTTTAAAAGAGAAAGAAGAAAATTCGGCGGCTTTTTGGGGTTGCATTTGGCGTGAAGTTTCGATGCCTCGAGTATTGGCGCTTCCTTTCTGATTGTGGGTTTCCTCGAGATCATCCGTTAGGACCTATAAATCGAAAACATTTTTACTTTACAGAAATCCTTAAAATAGTAAGGAAAACAATGCATTATTATGGCATGAATTCAAAATGAGTATTTTAGCATTTTATTTCAAAATAAATTTATTTATTTATTATGCTTTAAGAAAGGAAATGTTCCTCCCTCCCCCCGTTCCAAAGTGCGCATTTTTTTTTTTTTTTTTTTTT
>KK120406.1:227912-288574 GCA_000611955.2 Stegodyphus mimosarum | reverse complement strand
TTTTTAGTCCAAAGGGATTTAGTCCCGAAGGACTATTACTTTCGTTTTGCGATTTTGCGTCGGAAACACAAAAACGGCGTATCACTTTTCAAATTGTTGCCACTAAATGTTATCGCTCTGCATTAAATTTTAAAAAATGAAAAATCTGCATAAAATGTATGCCTGTTTTTTTTTTTTTTTTTTTTTTTAACTTTTACTAGTTTTCTGATTTTGAGATCTCACTAAGCTTGTTTTTACTGAGCCTTACCGGGCCTTATTGGCCCTGTTAAGTCTTACTGTGTTCGAAGGCGACAGTTTTATACTATTTTTAGTCCAAAGGGGCAATTTGCCCTGAAAGACTATTACTTTCGTTTTGGCATTTTGCGTTGATTTACTATAAATGTCCGATTCACTTTTCAAACTGTTGCCGCCAAATGTTATCGCCCTGTATTATATTTAAAGAAATTAAATAATGAAGAATCTGCATAAAAGTATGTGTATTTCTCCAAATGTGATGAAACAACGGCACCCAGAGCCATCCAGTTTTGAATAACGTACGTTTCTACCCGAATATAGGCATCTGGAAGCCCAAATTTGGAATTTAGAATTCGTTTTATTATCTATTTCGTACTTTGTAAAACTTCAACGAATTTTTGATGAACAAACTCAAACGATTTCAAAATGCGAGCAATGACAATACTCTACGGGGGGGGAATAAACTTTTTTATCTCCAGCGCGCGGAACTGTGTATCGGAAATTCTAAGGATATGCTCATTTTAAAATTATTTTGCGATATTGCTGTTGAAATGACTTTAATCGTTTAAGTGCGAAGAACATGATATTTAATAAATAAAGGTAACACACAAAATGTTAAAAAAAACGCCCCTTTGGACGTAATATAAAATCTGAAACCTTTCAGTAATTTATTTATTTATTTATTTTTTTTTTCAATTTTCAATCTTAAAATCCTATTGCGATTTGAATTCCCAGTAATACTGTAATTACATCAGTTGTCGGCAATCTGCTTAAAGGGAAGAATGTTTCTTGAAACATTTTCAAACGAAAATTGAAAGGTTTTTAAATTATGAAAACGGTCTGTGGATGTTTTAGGTTTTTGGCAAAGCTCAAGAGGGCTAACTTTCTGTGGGGAAGAATATCTTCTATTTGCTAAGAAAGACTAGCTCAAGTTCACAACTAATTTGTGGAAAACTACAAAATCTCTCATGCTACTAATCCATTCGTGGAGGCTCGATCTGATTCGACCTATCGGTATCCAGAGGTTTTACCACTCGGCCTTTCGTAGGCATCTTAATACAGCTGGAATGGGGGATGAATTCGACCAGTTTCTGCTTCTTCATTCACTCGACCATTTAGGACTTCCCCCCCCAAAAAAAACAGTGAAGTTCTGCTTTGAATCAGTTATTTGGATATAACAAAGCATACATGGGTTATCTGCGTGAAGAGAAGGAATGTTCATGGAGGATTTTCAAAGGAAACTTACTGGTATTCACTCGAGAAAAACCATAAAAATTCAGTGGCCTATTTGTGTATTCAAAGATAGCTGTACTTTAGGAGCGCTCTTTTGATAGAGCTTTCTGTTTGGGAGGGAGGGATTTCTTTCGTTTATCCATCTTATTATTTTATTTTATTTATTTATTTTTTTTTGGATAATTCTTCTTGCGACAGAAAATATTACATTTCCCTTGTATTAGTAAAGAAAACTTAAATTTGCTTTCTCTAGTTCCCCTACAATGCATATTTGTTACATTCCTTTATGTTTAAATACATAAGATTTTTATTATATTTTAATATCATTTATGGATATTAATTAATTTAAACGCTTAAGATAATTATTTGGTGAATACTTAATAGCTTTCTAGATATCAAATTTCTGAATCTGCAACAGAATTAAATTTATTAGTAAAAGAGTAAGTTTATGCTAGATTCTCAAATGAGAGTATGTCAGAAAAACCGTGTAGAATTTTTCTAAATGTTAGTTAAATTTTAATTGCGACTGAATTCAGCGAATAGACCGTTAAAAATATAGCGTTTTTAATGCTTTTTTATTTAATTTAGAAAGCTATCCATAATTTAAAAAAATTTCTGAAATCAAAAGATTGGTTGAAACTGAAATCGATTTCAGTGAGAAGTATTCAGAGAAGTAAAATGTGCGCAACATCAACGTGATTATTTTTAGAATACGAAAATTTGAAAAATAAAATTTTGTATTAAATCAAAGAAATTATAATGTTTTAAAACCAGGAACCTAGAATGAAAGACGTTCATATGGAAGATAAACATTCTAAAGTAAAACGCAAAATCCTGATGGATATTTAAATATTTCATTTTTTTTAAATACAGGATGTATAAATATTTTTAATAACTTTCCATATTTTAACAAACCACATTGCACACTGCACTAATATTTCAGGGAAAGTTTTTTTTTACTCTCATAATAAATTAAATTTTAATACTGAAAGAATTTTTATAAATTTTAATAAATTCTGTTATCTTGAACATTATATTTGGTAACGTAATCTTTTTCCGACTTTAAATTTTCTTCATTATGCGACTACGAATTATTGTTTGATTTAGATATTGACAAAATTTTGTTTCCAAAGCATATGTATTTCCTTTTAACTGAACTATTTTTAATATTTAAATTCAGATACATTATAGTTGTGTCTGGTACTAAATAATTTAGTATTAAACGGTGAGATAGAGGAGTTCAGCTGAACACAACCAGAGCTTAATTTCTAAAATCGAAATGCTGGAAATTTATTAAAAATGCTGAAAGTAAAGGACAGTGAACAAGTTTCAATAAGTAGTACCTGAAGCAACGAATAATAAGTAATTAAAACCCAATAAAATGTAAAAAATTTGATAAAAATCCCATTAAGAAAGTTAAGTTAATTCATAAATAACAAATTAAATTAAAATAAGTATGTCATAAAAAGTAGATCTGTTACAGACGACAAGAGAATTTGCAAATGATTCAAGTTTGGTGCCAGTGCACGTGACCAAATACCCTGCAGTGGGGCTGCAATCAGAAACCGGGCCCAGTATAAAACCGGCGCATAGATAAAGATTCGTATGTGTGACAATCACATTCTGACTCTAGGAGGACTTTGGTAAGCAAAAAATGTCAGGTAGACTTGTGAGAAGACATTTCTTGCAGTTAAGCGAGTTTGAGAGGGGTCTGATCATCGGAATGAAAACTGCAGGCTCGTTGAGGCGCCGTTTTGCTTTGCAGGTCGATCGTCCACAGAGTGCAGTCAAAGCGTGTTAGGAGTACTCGACACCAGATGGTACTCAAGTGCGGAGACCAAGTCTGTAGCGACCAGGAAGACGACGAGGCAAGAGGATCGAAAGATCGTGGATCCCACAGTGACTCGTTCCACGATACAATTAGAAGCAGGATGCCAGTGCTCCATAAAACATTTCCAGATGTCTTGCGAAAGCGAATCCGCAATCCAAGCTCTCTTTTCGTGTACTGCCTTTAACACCGAAACGCTGGCGACTCCGTCTACAGTGGTACCAAGCCAGAATGACAGGGAATGCCCCAGACTGGCAAAAGGCTGTGTTTCGATTCGTTTTACGGATGGTAACTGCGTACGGATGTAGAGACGCCCTGGTGAACGGTACAATTTCACCAACGCTGTTGTGCGACACACTGCCCGCACAGCAGGTGCAATGGTCTGTGAGCCATAGCCTATGACAGCCAAACCACTCTTATTGTGGTCTTTCTAAATGTACTAGGGGTAATTTTCTAGCAAGATAATGCTTGTCCGCATGTAGTTCGAGTTGCTCAAGACTTTCTACGTCATGTTCAGACCCTTCCATGACCGGTCTGCTACCCCGATTTGGCCCTACAGAGTATGTGTGGGACCTGGTGAAATACCAGGTGCCGCTGTGTCACTCTCTACATGATCTGGAGGGGATCTTGTGAGTCCATCTGCCTCAGGACGGTATCAGACGTTTTATCAACTCAATGCCGGACGGTGTTGCTCATGCACTGCAGCAGGAGGCGGTCCGAGGCGCTATTGTTGTTGCACTGTATTTGTCTCATTGTACGTACTGTGTTTATTTGTCTTGATTCTGGGATCATGTTAATCTCTCATCTGTATCATTATGCGTATTTAGTTTCATTTCAATCTGATGCTCCTTTCTTAGTGCGCTATTTTCGGTGTTCTTGAGTGTATTTTGAGTTATGTTCGCTCTGGCTTTTATAAGTCTATAAGTAAAGCGCTTTTAACTAGCTGAATTTAGGTTACACATGTTACATTTTATGCAGACTTTTCATTTTATATGTGCGTTATCCAAATTTATCAGATTTTTCTGTATATTTTGCCAGCATGTTAGCGCTAACATTCGAGACGTAACACAAATATCAGTTTTGCTAAGTATTAATATATCACAGAACAGTAATAATTTTTTTTTTCACACTGCAATTGACTTACATAACAGTGTGTTGGAGATCATCTGCTTTGGAGCTTCGGCTGAAGTTACGATTTCTCATAAAAATAATATAAATGTAGAGTGCCGAATAAGGCTTCCACTGAATTTTCAGTACTGAACATGAGCAAAGAAGAAATTCATATAACTTACTCTGATTCTTATTTGCTTCAGTATCTTCAACGTTTGGAAGACGATTAAAGTACTAATATAAAAATTTTTGTGAGAATCAGTGAGAATTCTTTTAACAGTGCAGAAACATTTCGAGCTTAAAGCGTCTCGTTTAATTAATTGTTCGTAATTTCAAATACTTAAAGTTTTAATTAAAGCAGTCGTTGATTTGACACTTAGCTTTATCTATGAACATAACATATTTCTAGTAAACTTCATTATTTAGTATATCTGAACTGAATACGACATATATGAAGGATGTTTATCTTAAATTTAGTGTCTAATTTGAACAGGTAAGCAGTTACAAAAGTTTACCGCAGTATCCTGGGTTGCATGTTGTTCTTAAGAATTTCAGGTTTTTAACTGTAACAAAATACTGACGTTTTAGAGCTAAACATAAAAGATTTCCTAAAGCAATTCATATTCGTTTTAAAAACTCAGTCGCCCTCCTTTACATTATTTAATGCTTCGAACTCTTCATAAAAAGGACATCGAGAAATGGCTCTTCTTGCGTTCTGTATTGATGATAAAATTTAATTGAACAACAAATCAGTATACTCATGATAGGTACTGTGATTTTCATTCAAAATAATTATATTTCTCATGAATTACTGCAAATGATTGCGATGAAACAATTGCTTACAATTTCTCTTCCTACAAATTTGCAACTGTCATGTATGCAAGAAAGAAGGTACTTGCAAAGTTTATGCATATATTTTAGGAAAATATTATTTAGTTTCATTTTTATAACATTTATATCAATTTGAAACCACATTTATCTTTTTCTATGGTATCATTTCGTGTTTTCCGTTTAATTTACAGCTCTAGATAAAAGTTTTTGTCATGTATCTACTTTTGAAGCTATCGCTGTGAGTTTTTTTGCGGCGTCACGCCTATTTGCGTGACGGGGAAAATTCTGATCAGACTGCGTCATCCGTATTCCGGTGACAATTCTTGGAGTACTTATGAGGTAAAGTAGATATTTGAAAAAATAGTTGGTGATTGTTGAAAGAAAGAAACGAAAATAATTGTTGCCGACAGCTAAATTAATTCCATTCACTAAACTGAATCTTGCTTTCTTCGGTATCAACTTGTAGAGACATTAGGATTTTTGGAAGCAAAACAGATGTGAAATGAGCAATACCCTCGCCGGGACTCGAACCTGGGACCTCTCGAATACGCGCCGAGTGTGCTTGACCATTACACCACAAAGACATGCTAAGAAGGCGGGAGAAATACCTTATATACTCCCCTTTTAAAGAGCGACTGAGGATTAGGGGACCCAATTGCCAAATCCTGGTGGTGGAGAATCATCATCCACCACCTTTTTTTTTAGTTCGGGCGCCAGTGCAGCGACGTTAGGTTATTTCGAAGCAAGAGTCATGAAAAAATGAGCAATGCCCTCGCCGGGACTCGAGCCACGGACCTCTCGAATACGCGCCCCAGTGTGCTTGACCATTACACCACGAAGGCATGCTAAGAAGGCGGGGGAATTCTTGTAAAATATGATCAGTAGTATCTGCCCCACATTTATTACCACTGCATTTATCAGCATTCGAATCAAAATCTGAAGATTTAATTTTGTTCTAAATTATTTTTCTGAAAAATGTCGACTGTTCCTCATCGCTACTATTCGAATTTTTGTAAGCCTCGCAACAGGTTCCTTCACCACTGCTATACGATTCACTTAAAATTTATTCTTTATTTTTTCTTTTCGAGATTGCAAAAAGTTGGTGCGACAATTTAACACAAAAATATTTTAACATAAAAACGGAACCATATACAGATTAAAACGGAATCATATACAGCAAGTAGAATAAGCAAAAGAAGCATGAAGTATAAATTAGAATCACTTAAGCTAATTAAATGAGCTAATTATTATTTGCTATGTAATTATCATGAATTTATCAATCGTCGAGAAAGAAATTTTAGCAATATTGTAAATATTTGAAAATATCCGAATTAACTCAATCCATGATTAGGCCATATTAATAAGAAATTTAATGTATATATAGTCAATATCAAGACTACTGTAAGTATTAAGAAAAACGCACATTTGGCTCATTCTCTGGCCACATTTAGCCAAAGTATTTGAAATCGAGAGGAATATTTTGATTTTCTCGAATCTGATTTCCGCAGGAATGTCTCATACATGTCATCATTTTGTCAGGACTACTGTTCCTTCTAGCTGATTTTGCAAACATAACTGGAGTCCTCGGAACAGGGAGCTATGTTCGTGTATGTCCTATGTTATCCAAAGCTATGTTCGTGCGTGTGTAGAAAATACAACAAAGATAAAGAGGGTTAACTTTACCTTTTCTCACAGCGCACAGCCGTTCCCGCACTTCGGGATACAGACACCAACACTTATGGTTTAAAAAGTATAAAATAAGAAATAAACTAACTTAACTAAATAAGATCTAAACTTAGATGCTTTACAGAAAGTAGTAGTGAGAAGATTGGCCTTTTTATACTACGTATGTAGTGAGCGGAATGCAAAGACTACAATACGTCTTCTAATATCAACGAGAACTAAGTTTTGGCCTTAAAGGCAGACATGAAAAGCACACGCGCGGTAAAGGCAGCAAGAAGTCTCTCTCTCTCTTTCTCTTGGATAAAAGCCATGTCTTAAATACTTCTACAGTTTGCAACCTAATTTACATAAACAATTCTCTTTCGCGCTTATTCTGGCCGGAAATGGAAAATAAGAGAGGCTAGCAAAGTTTTTGTAAAACCTAAAATCCTTACAACTTTTGGCACTATTTCGATTATGTTCCTTCTATCTGCGTGTGTGATATATTTACAAATTAAAACAGTAACGCCTAATCAAGAGAGAAGAGAAAATTAATAATAATAATGAATTTTAAATTATAAGAACTTAAATTTTCATGTTTCTTTGTTTTATCTTTCAACAGACAAAGCCATGCTCATTTTGTTTTACCCTAACTTTTGTTTTTGGTAAAAATACGGCTATGGACTTCCAAATTTCGACCCTCCGAAGTAGCTAAAATTCAGGAACTTATCATTCCAGGCCGCTATTTGAGATAACATTCTTACAGTAACAGGAAACTGGAAAAAGCTGCTGTGCTATGACTGTCGAATGCCTGTACATACACCATTACGAGCGGATTTCATTGTAGAATCATTTTCTGAGGTTTACAGGAAATAACTTCGCTACGCAGCAGAAACCTTTTATTATATAGACTTATTCTCTCAAGATTACTCGATACGAAAATTACGTCATAAATCTTCATCACCATGGCGATTGCGGATCTATATAAAGTCAGTTGCGGACCTACAGCTATTGAGGCCCGAGGTGAAAATCTCCATTGGCCTTATCTGAAAGATCAACATACAAAATGTCGACACAAATCTATAATTAAGATTTACTTAATTCAAATTAAATAATTAAAATAATTTGAAAAATAAACAGTCTCAAGACTTAAAAAAAGTACATCTTGCAGAAAATAAACATGTAAAAAAAGCGTATTTATTTGCAATTTTTGATGCTTTGAAAATGTTTTTAACTTTTCTTTCAATAAAAAAGCTAAAACCTTTTTTCGAGAGCTTTGAATTTTTCGTAGTTTTATTAAAATTAACGTTTTTAGCAACTGCATTCTCACTGGAAAGAGATTCTCTCCCTGTTTTTGGTTAAGAGCTCATAGAAAGTAGCTTTTAACCAAATTCAGTTTTTGAAAAGCTTCTCACGCAAAAAGCAACACAAACACATACTGTCAAACAGCCTTCAGTGCCAAATATAAGTTAGGGATTGATTCTTCGAAGTCCATTTCCACAAAAAATTTAACATTTTCAACGTAGACCACTTTTTAAGCTACTTTTCATTTTGTCAAACTGTGCATATTTCTTTAAATCTAAGGGAAGATTTACTGAATTTGTTTAGTTTGTAACAGAATTTTGGACATATGCTTATGCATCCATGTTCTGCACATACAGCCGACAGACGCATGGCTACAGGAAAGGAAAGCTGCTCATAAAATTATAGTATCAGTGGTCCGAGTATAAACTTTTAAGCATAAACACACAACATATTTATACGGGATCCTCCTTCGAAGATACAATCTCTTTTTTATATTTCTAAATATAAAAACGCTGATAACTTGAAAACTGAAGGTTCTTCGGAGGTCTTGCCTGATCAAAGGCCCGAGGAGGCGGTCAACCCAAAGAACGTCTATGTAAAGAAGGAAAGGCTCCATAGACGTAATATAAACTAGTTCGTCTTCTACGCCGCTAGAAAGAAAAAGGAACATTCGCCAAGGGATTTGGCGACGGAACCTGTTGGCGAGAATTTCCCTACTGTGATGTAACACCGGACCTGGCCGAGATTTTCCTCCTCCGCCACGTGTATAGGAAATTGAGGAACACGGGTTATGATGAATCGTTCTTTGACCTGGGAAATGATGAAATATTAGGTGAAGTTTCACTTTCACTGGCTGTTGAACTTGCATTATACATGTCGCAGTTTGATGTCTGATTTATATCCGTCAATATGGAGGGGAAAAAAGTGGAGTCACACAGGTTTAAACTCTTGGTAAACGTGACCGTCGAACCTGTTTGAACTTCGATATCAGCTTCGAGCTTTGGCGCTTTTTGGCGACAGATATTTCACGCATGCGCAGCTGTTTCCCTTTTCGTTCGAAGGGAGCCACTTCTGCTGCTGCGAAGTTTTCCTTCTTAACAATACATATTCTTTGGTCCACCCGACCCTCGTTACGCCACTGTCTGAGGTTACGCAGCAGAAATCAGATACTGTCTGTCTACAAGAACAGCTCACGACACAGTGTCTGGCAGGTGGCGGTTGCTAGAGCAACAGGGCTAGTATATTCAAACAGGGGCGAACCAAGGGTTGCTTTCTTCTTATTTTATTTTGGATGACAATTGGCTTAGGGGAAAAGAGTTATCATTCGTCTTCAAGACACCCCTACGGAAAATGGGTCAAGGCTCGTTTCCACGGGAACAGACAGCTTCAGACTAACTGGCAAGAGCTTTTCTTATGATAGACAGACTGTACACTGCGAAAAAAGGGAGGGGGCATTTCTATTTCTCCCTTTCAACCGGGCCAATTGACGAGATTCAATTTGCGTATTTCACGTTTCGAAAGCGCGACTTAGGATATATATTTATATAGATTTATTTATAGTATTATTCTAGCATGGGTATTTTGACACAAAATCGGACTTTTTCTAAAATGACATCCCCCCCCTTTTTTTTGTATTTCCATTCTATGACTCAAATTATGGCTAGATATTAAATTTTTAAAATTTGGCGCGAAATTTACGGAGAAATTCAAAAATTTATCTTAGCGTATTTTTTTTCAGGTTGCGCCAAGAATGATTTACTTGGTGAACTTCTTAATTTATAGCAACCTAATTTTCCTTTCCTTTTTTGCACTGCAGACGAACGAAAAAAATGTCATCAGTCGTACTTTAAAATAATTTTAACGAAGTGCGTAAACCACATTTGACGTTATTATCTCTCAGAAAAAAAGATGCCAAATTTCAAAACACGCCAATATGTAATTTCATGTATATCTTAGAAAATTTTGAATAAAAATCTCTAATTTTTTGCAGCCCTACCTAGAAATACATCTACTTTAAGAAGATGTTAAAATTTGATAAGTTATAATGTAAAATTGTTTTCGAAAAATTTATAAAAAATATTTAAAATTACAAATTTAAAAAATAAATTATAAAAATGCGCGAATTATATTTGGATTAAGCCCAAATTTCGAATTCTGGAAGAAGGAATCAAGTAAGTTTAAGAAAAAAAGAGATATTAATAAATACATATCAAATTCAATTAACATTGAGAAGCTAAAATGTTGAGAGCTAATATTTTAAAAACTACTCGTGTAATTTTTACAAAACTTGGTAGTTTGGCATAATTTGAGTTGTAGAATCGAAATACGGAAAAAACCTGGCATGTCACTTCAGAAAAAGTCCGATTTTGTGTCGAAATACCTATGTTAGAATAATGCTATATATAAATCTAATATATATCCTAAGTCGCGCTTTCGAGACATTGGAAAACGCAAGTCGATCGACACAGTATAACAGGAAATGTACACCCTTAGACAAAAAAACGATGCACTAAGAAGGAGTTATCCGAATGGGAAGCAAATCGGTAGAAGTGATATACATGTACCGAAAAACAAATGATTACAGTTTGAGAAAAATTTGATGATTTATTGAAGTGATAGAGCTTCACAAAGTGGAAAAGTCAGTAACGCGCTTGTCCACCTGTGGCCTTTCTGCAAGCAATTATTCGGCTTGGCATCGATTGATAGAGGTTGCGGATGTCCTCCTGAGGGATATCGTGCCAAATTCTGTCCAATTAGATCGTCAACATTCCGAGCTGGCTGGAGGGCCCTGCCCATAATGCTCCAAACGTGCTCAAGAGGAGAGAGATCCGGCGACCTTGCTGGCCAAGATAATGTTCGGCAGGCACTAAGGAAAGCAGTAGAAACATGTGCAGTGTGGGAGCGGGCATTATCTTGCTATGAGCCCAGGGTGGCGTGACATGAAGGACTACACAACGGGCCTTAGAATTTCCTCGACGTACCGCTGTGCTGTAAGGTTGCGACGGATGACAACCAAAGAGGTCCTACTATGAAATGAAATGGCACCCTAGACCATCACTCCTGGCTGTCGGCCTGTCTGCCGGAAGACAGCCAGGCTGGTATCACACCGCTGTCCGGGGCGTCTCCAGACTCGCCTTTGCTGGTCATCGGGGCACAGTTCAAAGCGGGACTCATCACTGAAGACTATTCTACTACAGTCAGTGGCATTCCAGTGCGAATGAGCCCGACACCACTGCAAACGGTCTTGACGTTGCACAGAGGTCAATGGTAGTCGGCGCAAGGGGCGCCCTGACCTAAGTTCCCTTTCGGTGAACCGTCTATGAATGGTCCTTGCGGTCACGGAAGCACCAGTTTCTGGGGCTGTGTATGTTTTGCGTGTGTGTGTTCCCCGCAGTGTACATCTCCGACATTTTAAACATCGAACATTTTGAAGTAAATCTGATTCTCTTAATGTCACTGATATTTGCCCTTTCTCAGAATTCCGTTTTTTCTTTTCCTCGACTGATGGCGACCAACAGAAGTTTGTAAGAATCTTTGATACACTCGAACAACTTATTCTCTGTTCTAAACGGCTGGTAACAAATTTGAGTAAAATGTCACATTTGCTTACTGCAACTCAAACACAACATATGATTTTCGCCTGCTTTCCGAACGACCTGGCTGCATAAATTTTTCTCTAGCTTCTACATATATAACGAAAATAGGAGCGATTTTCTTTAGAGAATATTCTACAATGTCGCAATAAGCAAAATTATTTTACTCAAGATAATCAAAATAACTCATTTCAGTCAGGATTTTTAGATGTTCGGTCGTAATTAATTTATTGTGGAAATGAATTCGAGACTAAAGATGTCTATATGAAAAATTAAAGGAAACCCTGCTGTTATCACCTGTTGTAACTTAAATCTAAAATCGCTTTCGCTTTAGCATTCTACTTCAACATTTAAATAAATAAAATAATCAAAGCTTCTTACCTGTCAGACGAGATCAATTCAACCCAATATTTTATCCAATTTTATTGACGACAAGAAAACACTTATAATTACAGTTATATATAGAGTTCGCACTTAACATTTATTTCATAAGTCACCATTCTTCGCAGTCTCAATCGCAATTAATTCAACTCAAAAAAAAATGTCAGACGCACAGCACCATCTGGCTCCTGTAATTTTAGTTTCTACATCACCTCGCATATGAAGAAAACTAAAAACATCCAAACACTTGGTCTGTTTTACGTTTGAGAATAAAATAAGGCTTAAGACATAGAACATGTTATTAATTTTTTGCATCTTAAATACATCTAGGTTAAAAAATTGAAAGGGTTCCATTTTTATCTATCCACGTCTACCTCAAAGATCCTGTGAATGACGACAACGTATCCGCGAATGTAATGAAAATGACTATGGAAAACAGCTTAATTGGAGGATTCCTGACACATTCCCCTTTTGGTTTTGTTATGAAACCTCAAAAAGATTTATGAAGGAACTAGTTACCTATTAGGAATCGAATATTGCAAAAAACTAGTAATTTTCAGTAGCTTTAACCAGTTTGCCTCAGGTTAGCTTTGCGTAGTCATTATACGAAACGTTGGTAATTTGCCAAACCAAGCAACAATTGAGCCGTTATCTTAGAAAGTCACTTTTTTGAAAAAGGTTAGCTAACGATAAACAATAAATGCAATCTGCTATTAGCTTTTTATCTGTAAACAGTTCCACACCCCTCTAAAAAAATTATTCAAATTCTTCATCAGTTTTTCAGTATAAATTTAGGTAGTTAATGAAGTTACAAATATAATTACTTTGAAATTGACGTAAGACCAGTTTCCGAAAAAACATAACATTTAGTTCAAAAATTATTCTACGTAATTTCACTCTTCATTTTTATATGTGTGGCAACATTATTAATAACATAAATTTTTCGTTCGTTCACTTGAATTTTGGTATTTCGCCCGTTTCTTGTAAAATATAAAATTTTAGCAATGTGTAAAACAACGGTACCTGGAAACATCTAATTTTGAATAACGCAGTCCTCCACTCCGGAAGCCCAAATTTGGAATTGGTTTTATTATCTACTTCATATTTTGTAAACCTTTAACGAATTTTTGATTAACCAACTCCACGATTTCAAAGTATTCTATTAACATTAACATATCAAGCACGGAGATTTTATGCGCTGGGTTTCTTTCTTTCTTTCTTTGTGATATTGCTACTGAATTGAATTTTATGGTTTAAGTGCGAACAACATAATATTTAATAAATGAAGGTAACACAAAACGTTAAAAAAAACGCCCCTCTGGACGTAATATAAAATCTGAAAGCTTTCAGATTTCATTTTAGTTTTAGTTTTTGTAATTTTATAAAAATCCTCCCAATGAATATAAACCAAAAAAAGAATCTTGGAATGAGATTCTTATGAAAATAATACATATTTAATAAAAATTTCATGGAAAAATTGGTTCGATTCAAATGAAATCCCATACCCAATATTTCATAAATATGTGATTAGCATAGCAAATACTGATTTTACCATTTTAGCATTAGTCATTTGACTTTGAAAGGCCTGCAAGATCATTAAAAATATGAATTTCTTTTAACTAATACTTTAAAAAGGATCACATTATAAATTTAAATTAATTTAATATATAAAAAACATAAAATGAGCGTATTAACATATATCTATAAATTCAATCCCTTAAATACCTCAGTATAATATTAAGTGCACTTACACAGTTTTCAAAGGAAACGGCTGAATTTATCTTGAAACATATTTTGTTTCCAAGATCTATTTTGACTCGAAATGAATTGTTATAAATTCTTATAATGAATTGCTATAAATTCTTATAATGAATTGCTATAAATGAAATTATTTATAAACAAATTTATTTATTCATTTAACACAAATAAAATGATTTATTTTCTAGCTGTAAAAATCACATTCAAATTCATATTATAATTTAAGAATTTGGTTCGCTTTTGGGAAGACTCACGTAAAATCTAGTCATATATGTATTTTTAAATTTTAGTTTTCGTTCAAGAGCAAAAACTAAATTATGGGAGTATCTTTAGCTGACATTTTCTCCCTTTTTGTTTCATTTCTTTGCTCTTATTCTTTGGTGATTTTATTCGCCAAAAGAGCGATGCAGGAGAATGCTAAGAAATCGAATTCGCAGAAAACGATATATTTTCCTCCAACCTTGGGCGCCTAGCCTACATACCTGCATTGGCAGCGCTACCTACCGGATGCTGTAATCGTCGGTAACACAGTTTCTTTCTCTCCATTCAGTGAACATGATTTCTATGATTTTATTTCAATTTTAAATCATGGGACACGGGAGTTGCTTAATCTTCGTTTGAATATCGAGGTAGCGTAATAGGAGTCAACTTTAGGATGGTAGAAAGTAGATTAGATTAACTTTAGGATGATGAATAAATACTGATTTCTGTATATACGCCTAGCATAGCGCCAATACACGTTTATTATAAATATAAAACTAAGTATGCGTATACACACGTATACATATAATTGGTCTATATATATGGTGTGTGTGTTGCATGGGAATTAAATGATTATATGATACCTATACTTCATTAAACTTATTTCCTCGAATTATTCTAACTTAATAAACCAATCTCTCGAGACAAGTTGAAAATGACATCAAAAACTGCAAATTTTGAAATGAAATATCCTGGTCAGTTTTTGTCTTAAAGGGAACTTCTTGTAATTTTATTTTTTCATAACAGGTATAAAACTTTACGAAATATCAGGTGATAGCATTAAAAATTAGATTTCGTTATTTGTTAAGTAATTTTTTTTTAATTTGATATTCGCTAAAACATAAAAGCTTTCATGATTTAAAACACTAGGAAGTATATTGCGAAAATAAAGGTCGTACATTTGTCGCCACAAATAAATTGGCCGAATGAGATGTGGGTAGTTGGGCGCCTCCTTTTTTATTGCAATCGGGAGACCCAAGTATATAACTCTTATTAAAGTTTGAATAAGACTGACTCTATAAAATTATATTTATAAACAAATACTATCAACTTCCCCTTTATTTGTGTTTAAAGATATAATTTTAATCAGTCAGTCTTGTCCATACTTTAACAATTCAACTTTCAATTTCACCCTAGGTAGATACTTTGCTAAAATTTTAGAAATTGTTATTATATTAGAATTTGTTAAAATATTAGAAAATATTTATTAAAATATTTTGCCAAATATTAGAAAATGTAAAAATTTCCAAAAACAATTGTGAACTCAATTTCACCCTAGGTAGATAATTGGTTAAATTATTAGAAATTGTTATTATATTAGAATTTGTTCAAATATTAGAAAATGCACTGCTGGCCACCCAAAATGCAACACCAAGAAAGACAAGAGATATCACAACAAAATTTATTTAGTAGATAACAAGTTGACCAAGTATCAAATGATTAAATTTATAGACTTCTTTGAAGTGTGGTTCCTTCTAGAATCAGTAGCTAGAATAGCCGCCATTGTTGTAGATTATCGCTGCCACACGCCTCGGCATTGATTCAAAGAGACTTTGGATGTGTTCTTGGGATACAGCACACCAAGCAGCTTCCACGCGTTGCCAAAGTTGATCTGGTATGGCAGCTTGGGATGTAATCTGGGTCAATCGTTCAGCAACCATGGACCCCATGTTTTTTATCGGCGAAAGATCCGGAGAGCGAGCCGGCCAGGGAAGCAATTCAATCTGGCGATTGACGAAGAAACCTTGGACAATGCGTGCCACGGGTGGTCGCACATTATCTTGTTGAAATATGGCTGTGGGCAAGCCCTGAAGGTAAGGAAGGACAACTGGCTCCAACACTTCGGAGATGTAGCGCTGGCTCTTTCAAGTACCGGCAATGCGTACTAGAGGAGTGCGAGAATGATATCCAATACCGCCCCATACCATAATACCCGGTGCAGGACCAGTGTGGCGGGGCGTAACACTGCTGTTCAGCATCCTCTCTCCACGGTGTCTCCAGACTCGAATCCGACCATCGTGGTGTTGCAAACAGAAGCGTGACTCGTCAGTAAAGACAAGTTCATTCCATTCTGCCGTCCACATCCTTCTTTCATCGCACAATTGGCGACGGAGACGTCTGTGGTTCTGCGTCAAGGGTAGACAAATCAATGGACAGCTTGCGGACAAATCACTCTGCTGTGAACGGCGTCAAATGGTACGCGCAGACACTGGATGATGCGTTACCGACTGAATGTGCTGTGTTTTGGTTCGTGATGTGACTGAGCGATCCGTCACTGCCATGAGCACAATGTTTCTGCCATCACGTGAAGTGGTGCACTGAGGTGGATGCGATTGAACACGTCGGTCCGTCGTACCCTTCTGCATCCAACGGTCACATTTCCGCATTACAGTTGTTTGGTTTCGTCCAACACGATTTCCGAATCCAAATTACCGATTTCCCTGAAAGATAATCCACACTCTCGGTAGGTCACTATTCTTCTTCTGTCGAACTCGGATACTTGATCAAACGATGATCGCTGTTTACTACGAGGCATAATGGATCTTTTTTGAAAAGACCACAAGAAAAACACAATTGCCGAACTTGAAATTGCCGAGAACTCCAAGCCTTAAATAGCGCTCTGAAGTGGCGCCACAGGCGCGCGTGATGTGCGTCTGCGCTGCAATTCTAATCATTTGCATATCTCACCTCCATGCATGTTGTAAATTTCATGTTATTTGCATGATTCCTTCAGCGTGTTGCATTTACGGTGGCCAGCAGTGTATTTATTAAAATATTTTGCCAAATATTAGAAAATGTAAAAATTCCTCAAAACAATTGTGAACCATGTATATTGGGGAAAATGACACGAACGTCTTATAAAAGTGTGAAATTCAAGCAATCTGAAGATATTTTAGAATTATGGCATATAGATTTAGTTGGACGAATTGAGAAATCAATAGACAAAAGTTATTATTTTTTAACAGTGGTAAATGATTACAGTGATTTCATATTTGTGATAACAACTGAGAAGAAGCGTGAAACTTCAGAAGCTTTAATCAAGCTTATTATCCAAGAAGAAAGACAAACGGGAAAGAAACTAAAAAGAATTCGTAGTGATAAAAATGGTAGTGAATTTTTAGCCAAAAGTATAAAAGAATTTTTTCAAAAAATGGGAATTAAACATGAACTTACAACCCCTTATACTCCAGAAAGTAATGGAAAAGCTGAACGTTTTAATCACACTACTATAATTAAATCTGCTAGAACTATGTGAATTGATGCAGAATTACCAATAAAAATTTGGTTTGAAAGCGTTAAAGTAGCTGTACATGTGAATAACAGGAGTCACAAACATAACAAAAGATTTACACCATATATGAACTGTATGCAAGACGCATCCTAACATTACTTATCTTAAAAGATTTGAATGTGAAGCGTGCGTTCATTTAAGACGAGAAAAATGTAGAAAGATGGATCTAAAAGCTCAAAAAGGAATTATGATAGGCTATAGCATGAAGAGAAAAGGGCATAAAATTTGTATTCCTGAAATAAATAAAATCCAAGAAGTGAGAAATGTAAAATTTAATGAGTAGAAACTGGGATCACCTTATTACCTTTTACAAGGAACAAACTAATGGCAGTGTAAATAATTCAGGAATAACTGGTAGATACCATAGAGAAGATAATTCAACAGATGAAGAAGCTGAGAAAATTTTACCATCAAACATTGATGAACATGACGAAAACAATTCACTAGAAATGCCAATAATAGATTATCCACAAATAAATGAAGAACCTGGAAATGATAGTCATGAATATTCTGTACAGAAAAGATCAGCGAGAGTGACAAAGCCCCCAGAAAAAATAAAAGATTATGTAGTATACAATGTAAATGAAGAATTACCTAAGACATATGATGAAGCTGTAGAATCTGTTGAAAATAAATTCTGGCTACATGCAATGATAGAAGAACTGAGTTCAGTGGAGGCTAATGAAGCCTGGGAATTAGTTGAAAGACCCACCGATAAGAAAGTGATTAAAAGCCGCTGGATATTCTCAAAAAGGGATGAAAATGGAAATTTAGAAACAATTTACAAAGCAAGACTAGTAGCAACCGGATTTAATCAAAGAAAAGGAATTGATTATGAAGATGTATTTAGTCCAGTAATGAGACTTGCAACCTTTAGAACATTGCTATAGATTGCAGTTTACAAAAACTACAAAATAAGATTCTTTGATATAAAAACTGCATATTTGAATGGATACTTGGATAAACCAATTTATATGAAACAACCACAGGGATTCATATCAGATCCCAACAAAGTATATCTTGTGAACAAAAATATGTACGGATTACCACAATCAGGAAAATGCTGGTATGAAGAATTATGTAAAATTCTTAAGGAAAGGAATTTAACTAGATTAAAATCAGATCCATGTGTTTATAAAGATAGATCAACTATCTTATCATATCAGTGTATGTAGATGACTTAATGGTGATTGGAAATTCAAATTCTGAGATAGATGACATCACCTTTCAACTATTTAAATCGTTTACATTGCGAGAAGTCACTAAAACACGCAAATTTTTAGGAATAGACATCCGGCAAGAATTTGGAAAACTTTAAAAACTCACTTAAACTTTAGAAGCTTAAAGAAACTTTTAAACTCAGTCAAGAAAATTATACAACTATAATAGCTAAAAATAATAAGACATATCAAGAAGCGCTAGGTTCATTAATGTACTTAGCAATAGGCACAAGGCCAGATTTAGCTTTTGCCTTAAGTAATTTGTCAAGATATAATCAAAGTCCCAGAGAGAAACACTGGAAAGTTGTAAAGAGGATATTTAGATACATTAAAGGAACACAAAATGCATGTTTATACTGTATATACTTCAGACAAATGGAAATTAAATGCTACTTCAGATGCACGTTGGTGTATCACTGAAGATGGAAAATCATTTCGACGTTATTTCATTAAATTAGGTAAAAATGTCTTAAATTGGAAGTGCAACCAACAAAGAATAGTTGCTCTATCTAACAATGGAAGCTGAACTTTTGGCATTCTGTGAATGTGCATGTGAAATTAAATGGTGCATCTTTTTACTTGAAGAACTGGGACAAGATGATCTAATTGGAAAACCAACAGAAATTAGAACAAACTGTCAAGTTGAATGAATCAAAACAATATAAAATGAATCAAATCATTCTTCAGTTGGTTTGTTTACAAAATCGAGAAGCGGATATTTTAACAAAATAGCTACCTAGAGTGAAATTGAAAGATGAATTATTGAAGTATGGACAAGACTGACTGATTAAAATTATATCTTTAAACACAAATAACGGGGAATTGATAGTATTTATTTATAAATATAATTTTAAGTTTAAATTTTTTGGCAACTTTGATAGTTTCTTGTATTGTAAAAGGATTAAGTTAGAGAATGATCTGGCATCTAGAGCGAGAGGGTTTTTTGCGAGTTCTTGGAGAATGCGGCAAGGTATGTTATGATTAATCTTACTTAATAAATATTTCTCTTTAATATTACTATTATGTATTTTTATTAGAAATATATGGTTCTTAGAGAATATTCTTCAATTTATATGCCTACTTCAAACCTAGAACTCTTCCTTTCTCTCTCTCTTTCTCTCTCTCTCTCTCTCTATATATATATATGTGTGTGTGTGTGTGTGTGTGTGTGTGTAAGATATACTAAAATGGATAGCTATATTAAGAAATAATTGACAACCTCAAAACTGACTATTCTAAATTTGATGTTCTTCCCCTAAGTTTATCTTTTCTCCCAAATTCGAAATCTTTCCAAATTACATAACACTGTTTGAAAAGTGAACCAAAACAAATTAACCAATCGCAGCTTAGCTATACTTATGCACTTACCTAGTATTACTACTGCTTCGTGAGCAATGACGTCACTTCTTAACTTCTCCTTCCATACAAAACCTCTACTCTACTATGCTTACTTATCTAAGATGAGACGTCGTACTTTAAAATTCGTGTGCATAAAAATTATCGTTTTTAACTATGATTGGATGTTTACCAAAATGATCTGATGTGAATTATCATGGAATAAAATTATGTTTCGAAACGGCCACATCTGGAAGTTTTTGATTTATGCATCCCTCCTTTCAACTACGCAGTAAAGTTTCTTCGACTGCCGGAAATTAAAAGTAATGGGTTCTTCTTCTCATTAAAACATCACATATATATATATATATATATATATATGTAAAAAAGATAAAAATTATGCAACTATAAATTAAAATGTAAATAAGCAATAGCCCTTAATGCATAATTTTAATTAGGTTTTTTTCTTTTATGTATTTTAAAAATAATGTATTTTTCTGCACTACGTCACTTCGAGACTAATCCATAACATGTGACTTTTATATAACGCTAGTGATGGAAATAAAACTAAACCTTAAACAGCCAATAATAATTTTACAGTATTATTAATTATCCAACCGAACGCATTGAAAACCGAAACTAACTCATTCTGAATTAAGATTTCATACTGAACATACTACATAGACTATTGCTTGCTACTATATAGACTGCTGCTTGCTGCTTCTCTTTTTACCGCAGTTATGTAAAATGTAAATGTTCTTGAAAAGGCACTAATAGTGTATCGGTTCGTTTATAGCCACAAATGTTTACGAAATAAAGGTGAATATTTAATTTGCCTCGGCTGCCAAGCTTGTTTTCATTATTGGCCAACATTCTACACCATCCGTGTTTCTACAGCATCCCTACAGCTAAGTTTGCTTCATTACATATATATGTTTTGGAACTGCCGATTGCAATAAAAAAGGGAGGTGCACAACTAGACGTTATATCCTATACATAAAATCTCGAAGTTCTACGACTAATCATTTTTGAGTTATGCGAGATACATACCCTACGCTCCTACGTAAGCGCAGATGTCGCGAAAAAAATCCCTTTTGAATCCACTTTAAATGCATTTTGGGGGAAAAAAATTATTCTGTCTGAGCGTACATACGTAACACAAAAAAATCGTTCAAACGGATTCGGGAACGATCAAAATGTATATTTCTGTTGAAATATGATACCCGAAATATTTCGCGATTAAAATACTTCTTTTACTTCGTACAAAGGAGTAAAACTAAGGATGCGTATACACATATATACATATATTTATATATCGTGAGTGTATGTAAATCAAATAAGGTGTGTAACAATAAATTTTTACTAATAGAACACTCTAACATTCTATTGTTCTATTTGCTAATAGAAGTGTTTTCTAATGACTCCTTCAAAACAAACTGACATACGTAAAAATGTACATTAAAATTAAATAATTTACTAGGGTTAAAACAGATATTTTTTTAGTTTCGATAACAAAGTAAGCAAAATAATACTGAATCCGAGCTTTAAAAAAAAGTTAAGTTGATTGGCTTTTTCTGTTTTTGATTTTTGGCAAAGTATTCGAGGGCTATCTGCCTTCGTGGAGGACTTTGTAAGGGAAACTGTTCAGAGACTTTACCGCTCGGCCGCGGTGGGCCTAAGTTAAACTAGAATGAAAAATTCCGTATTTTTTTTTCCTTTCTTTCTTTTTCTTTTTTCCTGAACGGCGGGCATTATTTTTGTCTTTTTTTGACATTGACCACTCCTAAGGCTGGAGAGGGGGGGCCATTTTATTGTGGAGGCACCTAAAAGGCTGCCACCGTTGCCTTCTATGAAGGAAAGGACAGTTACAACCATGCCTTCTCCGAGATTCGAACCCAGGCCCTTCGATATCGTAGTCGGCTTTCTTAACCACAATACCATCTCAGCGGCGAATGAAAAATTCTAAAAAACTGCATGTAAGTGAAAATGTTTAACCCTTTTTGAAAAAAAAAATCAAAATAACAGTTTAATTTATTCCGCTTTTACTGTCCGTGTATTTTTTTTTTTTTTTTTGTCTTATAATTTTTACCAATTTAAAAAAAATTATTGTTTTTTTTTTTTTTTTTGCCTACTAGTTTTCACACATTTAAAAAAGTATATTTCGTCTTTGATTTAGGTAAGAAGAAAAAAACAGTTAAAAACTATTACGTTTCTTAATTTCATCGCCATTTCTCTGTTTAAATCAGACGTTTAAAACATGGTGTTATTCACAGAAATTAAACTGCCACACATTTTCATTGTAGTATAAAGGAATATTAGTGATGCATGTAAGGCCTAATATGATAAGAATGTAAAAGGTCTCCTACAACAAATATATAACATTTCTGACCATTCATAATTTCTCCCTTAGATCAGCCGTGGATAGGAATTCTGGCTACGTAGATACTTATGTGGTTATGCTTTTGTGAAACAAATACTGTCCATTAAGTTCTCGATGCAAACGCAGTCTCAGGTGAATAATGCATGGCGTTGTTGATATCATGTAGAATATTCGAAACATTTATCTTGCATATACTGTGCGAGCACTTTTGCAAGACAGGCGAGAACAACGACATAACAATATTTAATACATTGAGATTTCAAAACTAGAGCAAAATATAAGGGTTCCAAATATAGATATTATTCGATTTAGTTGGCTGATTAATTGCTTGTAGCGAAGTATTCAAGAACTAAATTGCCTTAGCTGGAATGACTTACAGAAGACTTTCTAAGGAGAATTCTAAGGCTATTTCTTTTTATTTCTTCTTTCTTTTCCTTCGTCCTATTTTCATTCCTTTCTTTCTTTCTTTTTTTTTTATTTCTTCTTTTTCCTTCTTCGAAGGAGCACTTCTTTCTTTTATTAATATACTTTCTAAGAGGAATTTTATCGTATTTATGTTACACATGACAAAAAACATGAAAAACCGATGCTGCCGATGCAGTCCATTCTTCGAAAGCTTTAGTCGCTGAAAACTGGGAGTTCTGCAGGGATTCAAATTCCGGCAAACGGGCTGGTTGTATGGACGTTTTCATGGGTTTTGCCCTGTATAATATGAATACCAGCCAATTTCTCTTAGAAAGTCCTCCTCGAAGGTATGCTTCCCCTTAGACATATAACCCCTTTGTTTTAATCAAAAACCGAAATTAAACCAAACCAAAACTGAAAAGCGGATATGGGTCGAAATATCAGTATCCTATCCACAAGGCCACTATTGGATTTAAGACAGAATTATATTCCTGAGATTTCAGCGTAAAATAAAGCCAGTTAAATCTGAGAGGAACACATACAAAACTTTAGATTCCTTTATTCAGTAATCAACGTAAAATACTTCAATTATCCTTTTTTTATTTTATTACGAAATTAAGAATTGAAAATTAACCTTTTTAAATAGTAGAACTTAATAAAATGAAATTCTTTTATTTCTTTAAAAATGGTAGAGTAGATTTTTTTTAACTAGCCTAAAGAGGCAATTTGCAAGGGCTATTAATTTCGTTTTGGCATTTTTGGGTTGCTTCACTATAAATGTTGGTTCACTTTTTAAATTGTTGCGACCAAATATTAGAGACCTGCATTACATTTAAATAAATTAAATAATGAAGAATCTGCATGAATGTACGTGTGTTCTCGCATTATGAAAAAACGACGCTAGATAGAAACATCAGATTTTGAATAACGTAGTCCTCCACTCGAATATGGAAGCCGGAATTTGAATTTTCGAATTTGTTTTATTACGTATTAATTTATTTCATACCTTGTAAAACTTTGAATTTTTGATTAAGAAACTCAATGATTTCAAAGCGAGCAATGGCAATATTCTACGAGGGGGGAAAAATTATCTCCGGCGCCCGAGGCTGTGTGAAATTCTAAAGCTATGTTCTTTTTAAATATTTTGTCATATTGCTGTTAAATTAAATTTTATGGTTTAAGTACGAAGAACACGTGACATTTATTAAATAAGGTAATACACAAAACGTTAAAAAAACACCCCTCTGGGCATAATGTAAAATCTGAAAGCCTTCAGATTTTTTTTTAATTTATTTTTTTGTGTCCTTGGTAATAAATTTTAGCTTTAGAACTAATTGCCTTAATTTCACTTTTAACGCTATTATAATGCTTCCATGTGCCCCATTGTCATAAAAGATCCCATTTCTCTGATAAATGAGAGCAACAGCTTCTTGTTTCGCAAAAAGCTTTTCCATTTCTCGATTGCTTTATCAAGAGTAGATCATAAGGGGCCTTGCATCATTACTGACTGCTGGCTGAGAAAATTGCTTTATTTTGCACTTAATGATTTCTAAATCAAAGTTACGATATTCATTTGACCGAGTTTCTTCTTTCTTCATTCACCAATTAACTTACATATTTGTTTTAGTGTCTAATCATTTACGTCATTTTTATTTATTTTCTCGTCTAAACACAAATAATAATGCCCAATTTAGTGGCAGAAGTGGAGGTATTTGGAAATCTTAATAGCGACGAGAACTTAAGCTTGATAGTAAATGTATAACGCATCGAGAAAAAATCGAGAAGAAAAAGAAACTTGTTCAAGAGGCTAAGATAGTAAAAGAATCAGGCTTCACCTTTAAGAGTTTTACTATCTCTAGACATGCTATAGCATATTTTCGGCATTACAAGATTCAGAAACCACGCGTGGCAGAGTCGGATCTGGGAAACCTCACAGAAGAGGTATTCAAAGCTTGGATTTATGAAATAGGTGTCATGACACACACAAGAGTGTTGAGGTCTGAAGTTATTAGGGGTTACAGACGCACTTTAAAATTTATATTACATTTAAACGCGTTTTTTAGTTGAAATTTTTTTCGAAACTTTTTATTGTGAATCCCAGTCCACGAAATTTTGCGAATTTCCACTTTTATTCCGCGAGTGCTTCGTGAATTTTTTCGTCTTTTGCGTCTAAAGAAATTCTTGTGTGCGAAATTTCCGCTGTAATCTTAGCATTAAATTTATTCAGAATATCAAATAAATACACAAATTTTAGATATTTTATTGCCAGAACTTTCAATTTTCTGTTGCAGTTTTGCGCATATCAGCGGCTGAGTGGTAAAGTCGCTGAACATTTGAGGCTCGGTCCGAGGTTCGAATCTGGCAAATGAGCTGACTGCATGGACGTTCTCGTGATTTTCCGCATGTTAACGTGTATACAAACCAGTTTAACTTATAAAGTCCTCTACGAAGGTATCCCTCTCTCTAGGAAGACAGCCATTGTGTGCTTTGCCGTGATCAAGTATTACAACACCAATACACCATGCGCTGCAGTGACTTGCAAGTTGACGCAAGCTGATTAAATACTACTGAGCGCAATAACTGCCATTATTGAAATAAGGCAGCCTCACCAGTGGCGAAGTGTTAAGACCGTTGAATACTGGTAGCTCGACGTAAGTTTGAACCCAGGCTAACGTACTGGCCGCGTGGTTTGCTTTCTTGATTTTCTCCCACCTAACTGAGTCTAATAAAAATTTCCAGCTCTCTGATAGTAGCTGGAAATGGTAAACGGAGAAAGATAGCACATCTAAAAATTTCAGTGAAAGTCGGACGAATATTGTGGTCATTCGATGTGAACAATACCTTCACTCTCTAGGTATTCATCCAGTAGCGAAAGTTTTCACATAATCTGAAAGTTCAAAAGTTGATCCCTTCCTTGTAATCTTTTATTTAAATGTGCAAAATGCTTATTGGTATATATTATAAATGTCATGACATTCATTCAGTTCTTTGCAGCGACTGAAGATAAATCAAGAATCAAAAAAGATCGATCGCGTAATTTGTGTTATTAAAAAATACAATAAAAAGTGTGAAAGCTAAAAATCACTGTTTGCCTATAATCGCTAAGCATCATAATTGAAAAACTAGTGTTTGCCTAAGTTCGGTAAGACTGTGGAGAAAATATTTTATTTGTCATTATGTCGATGAATATTTCTTCGTAGTGTTGAACTGAATAGGAAATAAACAGTATTCTGGAGCAATTGTTCAAGATACTTTGATAGGTATACTGGTGTTCAGCACAGATGACTTTTCCTGCTCATACTAGTTCACCGAGGAAGTCCCTTAAAAGGCCTGACTTTTGAAGAAAACCCGAAGGAAATTCTCCATGTGAGAAGAAACTTAGTCGGAGAAAGAAGAATAAAGAGCACTTTGCTTTCGGAGAGACGAAATGAAAGTTCTTGCGATAGCGTAGGCGAGTCGATAGATTCTGAACTACGAAGAAAGGGGGGGGAGCCCAAGAAGGGTCAGTGCGTGGTTGGGCTGCATGATGTTGTTGGGCTGTGCACGTTGCATCATCATTCGTGGAAAGGTAACTTTCCTTTGTATCAAATATCTCCAACAGCGAGAGAGCTAATTTCAGCTTCTGCATTTCAAAGTCCTAAATTTAGCAGTTAATTCAGCAAACCTTTACATGAAGTCTCCTAACTCTTTATTAGCAAAATTGTTCTTTGCACGGAAAGAAGATGGTACTTTTTGCTGCGGTTCGATAACAGCAGGCTGCGTTTTCCTATTATTTGGAACAGCACAGGTGGTTTCTTCAATCTTAATCAGACTTAGTTTCTTCGAAGATAACAATTTTCTCATTTTCGGAAAAAACACACAGTCCTTGGAAGAAGCAATGTGTTATGATTTGCATATCACACAAGTCGGCTTCGCGTCTTTAGGCAGTTGACAAGTATAGGTTAAGTGATCTTCACCACACTAGAGGCACCTAGGTTTTTGTTACAAAACATTTGGCCATGTCCGTAACGTCTGAAACACATATTAGGACTACTACCCTGGCGGTAACGTCTTAGCTTCACTTGCAGTCTCAGAATACATTTGAGAGAATAGATTTTCCTGCTTTCATCCGTGCGGCTTAGCGACACGAAGAAAACAGGGAGTTTTTCTTCTTTCACAGGAGTTTTCTGGTGAATTGCTTAATTTTTAACACTGAAAAGCCATGTTCTTTAGGATATCATCTGCCATGGTGTCAGCAGGCAGACATCTGATGAATGCTTTGATGGGGGACTGTACTTTACTTCTGAAAGTGCTAAACTGTATTTCTTCTTTCATAAGGCAGGTTAAGGCCTTAACCCGCATGGCACTAGAGTCGAGATAAATAAAGATTTTTTCTCTAGACAGCTGTTCCCGTAAACTCCTGGATCTTATGGTTAGAGAAAAGGTATCTAATATGTTTCCAGGTCACCTCCGATCTGGGGCAGGTTTTTTTTAATCGGAGGTAATCTTTCTTTCTTGTCTTTGCTTTCGACAGTCTGTTCCGCAGGAAGAAATTGTTAAAGAATTTATTCTTATTGATGTAGTGCTTATCGATTTAGAGCCAACCTACTGGATGAATATCTCGAGAGTGAAAGCATTTCTCACGTCGAATGACCACAATATTCGCCCGACCTTAAGCCTACTGAAAATTTTAGATATGCTTTCTTTCTTCGTACACCATCTCCAGCTATTACCAGACAGCTGGAACCATCTATTGTGCTAAGTTAGGTTATACACACGGAATGCCACGAAAGCAAACCACGCAGCCAGCCCGTTCGCCTGGGTTCGAACCCAGATGGAATTACAAGTATTCCCATCGATCACTGGTGGGGTTGCCCTATTTGAAGAATGGCAGTTATTGTGCTCTGTAGTACTTGAACATTGCATCAACTTGCAAGTCACTGCAATTCATGATATATTAGTGCTGGATATCTAAGTACGGCAAAGCACCGAGAGCTATCTGCTTAGGGAGAGAGATACCTTCGTGGAGTATTTTCTGAGGGAAACTGACTGGTATCCATATCACACATGAGGAAAATCATGAAAACAGAAAGTCATGAAAATCACGAAAACACAAAATCATGCAACCAACCTTTTCACTTGAAATCGAACAGTAATGCTTGTATCGAGAAATATGAGAGACATTACAAAGGCATTTCATTATCTAAAAACTAAAGGATTTTGATGTTTTCAAGAAAAGAATAAACTTGTTTGAGATTTTTGTTTCGATATATATTATCTTCTTTTTTAGAGGAGGCAGGAAGAAAAATGTGAAATTATTGTATGAAATTAAAGTCTTCCCAGCTAATTAAAATTTTAAAAAATTGTCAGTCAGCTAACTAAAAGGTGAAACGTCTTATATATTTTCAAGGGTCTGCAGTCTAGCTTAATGAATAATATGCTTTTTATTCTTATTCACTATGGTAAGCCCAACTGGTCGAGTAGTTGAGACCACTGAATACTGGGAGTTCCCTTAAAATATCTTCCGCGAAGGCATCTCTTCCCTTAGGAAGACAGCCCTAATGTGCTTTGCCGTATTCAAGTAACCAACCAACCAGTATGGAAAAATCTACTGTTTCCATGTATTTAAGGTAGTTCTAATTATTATTATTATTTTCAATGGCGAGCACAAGTCATCATATAGACGTTGGCTAGTTTTAAGGTCAGAAGCAGTTGTCATTTTATCATGGAAGCATCTAATAGGTGGGCCACTTTTACCTGTTATGAAAGGACGAACATTTGCAATCATGTCTTCCTCGGATTCGAACCCGGGCCCTTTGGTATCACAGTCGGTTCCCCTAACCACTATACAATTTGGGGGAAATGGCCCCTTTTCTACCTAGTGATACATTTTAATTTTTTTTTAGCGCAAAAGAACTCAGTCCCAAATGGGATATTAGTCTCGAAAGGTATTTTCCGTTGAATGATTATAAACGGTAGTTTCATTTTTCAAATTGCTCCAACCAAATGTTATTCGCCCTATGCTATATTTAAAGGAATTAAATAATGAAGAATTTGCATGAATGTATGTATGTTTCTCGCAATGCGAAAAAAGAGGTACTTTAGGAACATCCAAATCTGAATAACGTAGTGCTCCAGCCGAACATGGGCACCTGAAAGCCATAATTAGGAATTTGTTTTATTATCTATTTCATATTTTGTAAAACTTTAACGAACTTTTGATAAACAAACTCCACGATTTCAAAGCGATCAATAGTAACATTGTGTGTGGGGGGGGGAATTAGCTTTAGCGCGCGAAGGTGCTTATCGAAAATTCTAAAAATGCGTTGTTTGTAAATATTTTGGGATTTTTCATTTGAATCAAATTTTATGCGGCGTAAGCGCCAAGAAAGTGATATTTAATAAATAAAGTAAACGCACAAAACGTTAATAATAAAAAGACCCCCCCCCAAAAAAAAATTGTAAAGTCATCTTAGTAAGAAAACTGAATATTGAGATGATGGACTGAGAAAAGACTGAAAACAAATGAACCACATATTGTATACAACAGAAATGTACATGATGAATGTAGAAAAATGTATACCTGCATCGGGAATTCTTTTTTAAATGTATACTGTTATGCAGCTTTTAAAATTTTTGTTTTGTTGTTGAATTCTATGTGGCTTAAGTGCTAAGAAATGATGTTTAATAATAAAGCGAAAAAGAAGAAAAATATATCGGTAAGAGTGTAGCAGCAGACTAGTAAACTGCTACCTCAGCGAGCGGGTAAAAAACCTTAACAAACCCTTTTGGGAGACCGTTAAAATCTTAAATCTTTCAAATTTTTTTTTATTTATTACTATTTTCTTTTTTCTTTTTTTTTTTTTTTTCCCAACCACATTTTACCATTGTATTCGACCACTATAATATTAGGTAATCATTATTTTTAGTCCAAAGGGGCTTTGTCCCTGAAGGACTATTGTTTTCGTTTGGCGATTTTGCGTCGAATCACTAAAGGCTTTGTATCACTTTTCAAATTGTTGCCACCAAACGTTATCGCCGTGCATTATATTTAAAGAAATTAAATAATGAAGAATCTGCATAAATGCATGTATGTTTCTAGCTTTGTGATAAAACAACGGTGTCTAGAGCCATCCAGTTTTGAATAACGTACGTTTCCACCCGAATATGGGCATCTGGAAGCCCAAATTTGAATTTGTTTATTATCTATTTGTAAAACTTTAACGAATTTTTGATGAGCAAACTCAAACGATTTAAAAGCGAGCAATGGCAGCACACTACGGGAGGGGGGAACCCTTTTTATCTCCAACGCGCAGAATTGTGTATCGGAAATTCTAAAGATATGCTCATTTTAAAATTATTTTGCGATATTGCTGTTAAACTGAATTTTATGGTTTAAGTGCGAAGAACATGATATTTAATAAATAAAGGTAACACACAAAACGTTAAAGAAAAAAAGGCACCTTTGGATGTTATTTAAAATTTGAAACCTTTCAGATTTTCTTTCTTGTATTTTTAGATTTGTTTACTTATTTATTTTCACGAAAGTTATTAATTATGTTTTCAACAGGCTCCTCAATGGCCAATTGGCAAGACCTGTAAATATTCGGTTGCATGAGCTCGTTCAGATCTATGCGAAAGGGCTGGTTGAATTAAATTTTCGTGTTTTTATCTGTACGGCACATAATTGCTTGTCAGTTTCTCTTAAAAATATTTCACGGTGGTATTCCCCCTTCTGGGCCAGGGCTTTTCAAAATTTTCCCTTTTATCCGAGCAAATATTATTTTCATGAACTTGGGATGATAGGTATATAGGAAGGGTGCTTTATGTGACTACAGCAAAGCCTCAAAGGCTATCTACCTAAGGGGAGGGATGTCTACGTGGAGGACTTTCTAAGCGAAAGTGGCTCATATACACGTTACACATGGGGAAAACCACGAAAACGCCCATGCAGCCAGCCCGTTCGCGGGATTCGAGCTTCAGACCGAACTACCAGTGTTCAGAGACTTTACCGCTTGGCCACTGGTATCTAATAAATGTATTTAAATCAAATTTTTAGCAACGAGTGCTTCTCGATAATTATGCAATTTAAAATTTTGCTTCAAAAGAGCCGTTTTTCAACATTTCCTGATTATTTTCTCTGTTTACAACAGCTACTACTTAGATTTTGGTTTATTTAACTATGCCAAAATACCCATGCAGCCATCCTTTCGTCGGAATTTGAGCCCGGTTTGTACTACCAGCGTCTATCGACTTGATCGCTCGGTCGCTAGTGGGCTTACAAGAGATATGAAAACAAAATGCTTGGTTAAGGTGGAAAGTTTGATGGGTCTGTTAATTTTACGTTTATTTCTCAAATAATTTCAATAGAACAATTTTATGATAAAAATACGAGTATGAATTTGAATAAATAAATACGCGCCTGAAATCAGCACTTAAGGCATGAATAACTCAAATGTGGCGACGTAGGCAACAACAGAATGCATAGTGCAGCGGAGGACCAGCATATCAAACCAAAAAATTATGGATAAGCGTAACGTAACACCTTCGCTTTCGTTTTAACCCCGGTCAATTTTCGATAAGCCTTTTTTCCCCTTTTTCGTTTTTGTGCAAGGATAAAATAACTGTTATTGTTGCATTTTTATCTTGCATTTTCAAAAAAAAAGTATTGAAATTTAATACTAGCCTTTTACAAAACAGCAAGCAGTGGATTATTTTCAATGTTATCTAATTCTACCATCAACAACGCATGAAATAATGAACAGGATATGTTTAACAAAACAGTGATAGATTGGAACAATTACCGGCGAGAAGTTTGAATTAACGTTCTAAACATAGCTTCCGGTATAACAAAAGAACCTAACAAAATAGCAGAAATCGACAAGAGCCTTTTTCTAAGGCCAAAAGGAAGCAGGTTAAATACTGATTGTTTATAAATCAAATATGCTTCGGTTCCTTCAGAATTCCACAAGAACGGTTGGTGAAACTTTAGCTGGATATTCTGCTAACTTTTACGGTTCGACGGACTTTCATGGTGGGCGGAATAATGCGTAAGTACCAAAGTATCTTGGTACTCTTCCTATTATATGTACCGGATTCAGAAATGTATGTAATGTATGCATGTATGGATGGATGGATGTGTTCATGTAGGCATGTATATATGTACATACATATATATGTATACACACACACACAAGTACACACGTGCATGCATTTCATACATTTCTGAATCCGATCCCGATAACAGAAGAGTACCTTCAGCTTTAAAATATACATTTATCTGGCCATTCCATTTGGCTGTAAATGAAGGGTTTGTACTAGAATGTATAAAATTTTTTAAGTGTTATAATTAGCAGTTTGGGGAATTAATAAGACAAATTTAAAAACAGTCTAATTTAACAAAATGAAAATAAAAATAATTTTAATACAAATTTCCACACCATAAAAGTCATTAAAAAAGGATAATATTGTAGCAGAGATACGTTTTTGTTTTGGTTTATGTGATTACGGCAAAGCACCGAGGGCTATCTGCTTAAGGGGAGGGATGCCTTGGTGGAAGACTTTTTAAGGGACCTGGCGCATATACACGTTATGGCAGAGATACGAAAAGTGTGAAAATGTTGTCCCACAAAATATATGTTTGCCATTTTCGAGTGCTGTAGTTTGATGTTTTGACTGGTGAATAAAAGAAGTTTCTTTTTTCAAACTGGTCATTACCGTGTTTACTCGTGTAATAGTCGCATTTTTTTAGCCAATTCTTCATTGTGACAATCTAAGTGCGACTATTATGCCGGGAAATCTACTACACAATATTGTACACTTTCATGCTAAAGCACTGCTGGTATAAAAAATTACATCATAATAAATTTAGTAACTTACCAAATATTTCCAGATTGTGTGCTGTTTAATAAATATTCTTTTCGTCAGTTGCACACAAAAAAAGAGGCATTTTTCTTTTTAGGGTAATATTTATTACACAATTCGTAATAAATCACTTTCGCTGAAGGTATCAGTATCACTGTTGTAATGTGAATCGGTGTTTGAAGAATCTCCGTCCCATACAATGTCATCTTCGCTTCCCTCAAAAGTGTCAGAGATACCGCATATCCGTCATTTCGCTATGCAGGAATATAAGAAAGAAGTTCATTTTCTATCATTAGGAAAATTGCCATGTTTTGGTCCTCTTGAAAGCTCGCCTATTTATATTTGTTTCTTGGAGCGGTTGTTTGGATTTTTTCCAGAACCTTATTAATTTTTCGCTTATATTCCATTCTTTTTTAGCAGCTCTGTTTCCATTCTCTTCAGCATATTCAATAATCTTCAGTTTAAATCTCTCCGTAAAACTATTATTCTTTCTAAACTTTTCATATCTAACCGCTCCCCCCCCCAAAAAAAAGGCCTATAACACACCACTAGGAAATTCACCACATATTAAAAAATCCAAAATAAAAAAAAAAAAAAAAAAAAAAAAATCTGAGATGTTTCAGATTTTACATTACGTCCAAAGGGACGTTTTTTTAACGCTTTGTGTGTTACCTTTATTTATTAAATATCATATACTGCGCACTTAAACCATAAAATTCAGTTCAACAGCAATATGGCTAAATAATTTTAAAATGAGCATATCTTTAGAATTTCCGATGCACAGTCTCACGCGCTGCAGATTAATTTTTTTTGTCGTATAGTGATGCCATTGCTCGCTTTGAAATCGTTGAGTTCCTTAATCAAAGCTTCGTTAAAGTTTTACAAAATATGAAATCGATAATAAAACAAATTCCAAATTTGGGCTTCCAGATGCCCATATTCGAAGGTGAATTACGTTTTTCAAAATTGGATGGCTCTAGGTACCTTTGTTTTATCACAATGCGAGAAACATATATAGATTTATGCAGATTCTACATATTTAATTTCTTTAAATATAGTACAAGGCGATAATGTTTGAGGGCAACAATTTGAAAAGGGAATCGGACATTTATAGTAAATCAACGCAAAATGCCAAAACGAAAACAATAGTTCTTCAGGAACAAAGTTCCCTTTGGACTAAAAAAAAAAAAAGAAAAGAAAAAATAATAATAATAACGACAAAAATTCTTTTTCTGTAATAGTAATAGCCATTTGTTCCACTCAGGATGTGGCTATCGCCCAGGAGCTGATACAAGTGTCTCACGTACCCAGTAAGTTTAGAACACGTGCATACTTTCTCTAAGGAAAAACCAGCTTTAAAATGGGGAAGATAAGAAATTCGGCCCCAGGGAGCTCTCGCATCCTCCCAGGAGAAGCAGACAATTCCTTATCTTCCTATACAGTGACCATTGAAAATGTCAATGGGAGTGCAGAAGAGACGAATCCATTATGAGTATAGTTCGACCGTCTCAAACGCAACCCTGGCTGGCATTCTGCCAAAACACATAGACGTCGCCCAAAAGAGGCGTTATTACTGGCTGCGAGGTGAAGTCTTCTTTTCTCCGCAAAGAGAGAATGGAGGGGAAAAATGTCCCTATTCATCCACCCTATTTTGAGATCAATTCGGTCCGAATGGCGCATGCGTGTTTGCGCTCATGGTCGCGGATGAGGCGGTCGAACTATATACTAGTTCTGAGAGGAATAGAGCTGATAATTTCCTATTTTCTGGATGAAGGCCAAATACGCGACTGCGACTTTTATGCGGCAAAAAATATTTTGACGAAGTAAACACGGCATACTGAATTTGAAAATACCACATAAACTGACTACATTACTCTGAAGTAACCGCAACTGTATTGGTACTGTTTGAAAACAGATCATGAATTATCATTGAGGTAATAATTTTATCGTGTCATAAATTTTGGGAACTTATAAAATCGGATCATGAATTATCATCGAAGCAGTAATTTTATCGTAGCATGAATTTTGGTAAATTTTCAAATATTTTGCAAATATTAGAAAATTTTTCAAATTTTCTTTTAGAAATACCCTTATTAAGAAAAAAAATCGCATTAGAAAGCTGTAACTGCAAATTATAAATTAATTAGTTTGAAACCTGTTGCAAATACAGGGTGAATCTGAACAAGAGGGCAAAACTCTAGAGGTGATAGAGATAAATAGTGATAGAAGGCAGCTATGCGAACAATATTCTTCATAGAATGTATGGTCGGAACTCAAACGGCGAGCCACTAGGTGGCATTGTAAATAAATGGTACAAAAACGGTTAGTCCTCTCACCCCGTTGCATTTTCTACCGTGGATTGCTCGTCATGCGAATAAAATAAAATTACCAGGGCGAGGAGATTGGAGTGCCCCATTGGAACCAATATGGATCTAGTCGCCAGGATCGCCGTTGTTGCCGGTGATATTCGAGAAAAGCGTGGTGTTTTTGCAAATGTGCATCAATCCCTATCCCGCAGGTGTATTACAGCTGGCGGAAGGTCTTTTGAGCAATTTCTATGAGCTTCTGCATTAGTAAAATGTTTTCTGAAGTATCTCCTCTCATTGTTGTGTTAATTCTTTAAATATGACAGTGGAAAACCACCTTGTAACTTCTCACCGCTTGCTTTCCGACCATACATTCTATGACGAATATTGCGCGTATAGCTGCCTTCTATCACCTCCTAAAGTTTTACCCTCTTATTCAGATTCACACTGTATAGCTTAAAACCTATTGTTATATATTTTTTTATAATAAAATGATTAAAAATTTTAAGTAAATCTTGAACTCATATTCCAAGAGAGATGTTCGCCAGCTGCCTAATGTCTTTTTAAATAGAAGGAAAAGAAGGCACAGAGGGTTAACAGTAAAAACTGGGAATGAAAGTTTTAAAGACGGTAACTGATAATGTTCAAACGCATTCATTCCTTTCCTTACTTGTGCCAAATACCTAGCTAGTAAAGCGAAAACATTTAAAAAATAAAACTTTCCTCTAGCCTTGTTATAGCAGTTCAAAATTAGGAAAATCTTGAATTCGCAAGCCAGTACCACATTGCATAAAATATTCGCATAATTCTTAGGGCAACCACTATTATCATCCCTGAAGGCCAAAGGTCAGGCCGAAGAAAGCGTGTCGGCGAAGGTAGAATAAACCTGTTCAGATGCTTAACGTCTTGCTCAATTTTTTTACGGCCCATGGAAATGTGTGCGTAAGCAGCCGATAATCCTACCGAGTGAGACATCTGAAGGTTGAAAGGTCAAATATTACAGGTTTCCAGCGCTTCCAAAAAGAGGCGTTGTAATTTAAAGGTTGAATCACAGGTTGTTTAGGTGTGTTCAAATAAAGCTCAACGGAAGAGTCTGGTAGGCGAACCCCCCCCCTTTTTCCTTCTCTTAAGCTCGAAGTTATTCCAGATATGTTGAAAATTCCCTTCAGTGGCTCTACATCAGACTAGTATTAAACAGATAGAAAACTGAAAAACATTTCTTTAAAATTTTAGTACTTGACAAACAACAGGAAAAATAATAACTCTATTTTAGAAACTGGTATGAATTTAGTTTCCTAGCCTCAAAACTAGTTGTCATGCAACATTTTAAATTTTGGAAATAATGTATGAAGAGCAGAATCATAATTTTGAGAATAATAACTGAAAATTATTGCGTGCGTACGGGCTCGTAATGGATTGAACGCACAAGTCCATAAAACGTTAATAAAATTTATTCTTATCTCAAGAAATAAGACAAAATGCTGAAACTTCCTCAGAGATCCCGATGTGTACAATATCGCAATATATCACAGTAGTTATATTTTAAACTACTAAAATATAAATAGAACTCAAATTTAAAGTACAGAGAAAGCTAATCCGATTTCACCGCGAATTCGCTACAATCAATAACAGCACTAAGTAAACAACTACATTTCGCTTAAAACAACTGAATTGAGATGTTTTTCTCCGGTTTTTATAAGCTTTTTAATCATTCACGAGAACATTTTGGCATTTTCTCGATTTTTCTGGATAGCAAGAACAATTAAGAGATCCTATTTATTAAATGCGCTTGCTCCTGTATTTCTACATTTTCGGCTTAACTTTTTCTTAAAAGTCGTCACGCGCTTCATTGCACGGGGAAATGAAACAATTTTAATTACAGTTATACTAAAAATAGCTAAATAATTACGAAATTCGTAACAATACGTACATTTCTGAATCGAATCCTGTTAACAGCCGATTACCAAAAATTGCAGTTTTTGGATTCGAGTTGTCTACTTATATCCAAGTAAAATTTTGTAAAAAAATTAGACCTGATTGTGTTAAATAATCCATTGGTATTCAAAAACAACATGAACATTGGGTTGCCCGGATAAAAGTAATTAATGGAAAAGTACTTTTAACATTTATAAAGTTTACTATAATTCTGAAATCAAAATGCGCCTCGATAGTTTTTGTCTTTATTGAAAATGTAGGCTATGATTACGTGACTTAACGTTTGCAAAACTGGTAGAATATTTTCGACCATGCTTTGACTAAGATAAATACGTCATCATAAAGCAATACTGAGGTCACCTACACCGCAAAATAAATTGAGAAATTCAGTTTTAAGGTTAGCATTTCTGTGGTTTCCCCATACGTTTTAATAAAACAAATAGGGTAAAATAACCCATAAAATTAAATAAACAAATAATTTTAACCGCATTCAGGTCTGGGAAAATAAGTTTGGAGAGAGGTTATACGTGATACATATGTCATAATACTATTTTAATACTGTCATCCTTCAGCCAACCAGTATCAATCGTATTTAAAAATTTATTAGTAAATAAATATTCTTGTATTGTTTCAAAATGTTTATTTTGGTACTTTTCGATTAGGGCAGGAAGCGAGAGACAGGGCCTGAGTTGAACGGACCGGCCCGGACACGATAGGACAGGAAAAGGATTAGAAAAGAAGATGATTAGGACAGGATAGGATTAGGATATTAAAGGATAAGGATTATAAGAGCCGAAGAGGAAGATTAGGAGAGGACAGGATAGTATAAGATTAGGATAGGGTTAAGATAGAATAGGATAAGATTAGCACAGCAGATGAGGTTATTAGGATGGGATTAGAATGCGAAAGGATTCGATAAGCTTAGGACAGAAGAGAAGAGGGTTAGAATAGCAGAGGATTCGGTAAAATAGGAAGAGGATAGGGTAGTATAGTATTGGCTAGGATAGGATAAATATAAGATTATGATAGGAGAGGGGAAGATTAGGATTAGGAGAAGAAAGGAGAGAAATATGTTTAGGATAGGATAATGTAGGATTTCAAAACGGATTAGGATAGGAGGGGACAAAAGAGGCTAAGGATTAGGATGAGAGAAGATGAGAGGATAAGGATAGATAGAATAAGATAGGATTACGAAAGAATACGCTAGGATTTGATTAGGGCAGGACAGGAGAGGAGAAAACCATATAAACTTCGAGGCTCCCATTTTTCATTTTCATCAATGACTCACCCGGACAATACTGCTGAGTACTAGTAGTTCTTTCAAAATTCAGTACCCCGCGAATGACTGGCTGCGTGGGATTTTCGTATATTTATTCTTTGTGTAATGTATACCCTCCACTTTCTCATAGAAAGTCCTCCGGAAAGGAAGATATATCTAGAGTATTTTATCATAATAAAGTAATGATCCCAAGCATACTGAACGCATTTTATTTTCATACATATGTATTGAATATTTTCTTCTTTTTCCTCAATGGCTCAACAGCCTGGTGGCCCCTGGCCTTATCCAGAAGTCTTCTCCAGGCATCGTTACTTTTGGAAACAGTTTTCTAGTTTTTAACTTTTAAAATATTCAGATCGTTTTCTATACAATCAATCCATCTTAGCGGGAGTGTGCCTCGAGGTCAATATCCTATGGGCTTTGCTAGAAAGAATTTTTTACAGCATCGATTGTCATTCATTCCAGCCAGGTGGCCAGTCCATTTAAGTCTCTGTAATTTGACGAATTTTACAATATCAAGTTGTTTGTAAATTTTATGGTGTTCTAAATTAGATCTTCTTCTCCATGATCCATTCACTTGGACACCACCAAGAATGAAACGTAAGATCTTTCGCTCAAATATTCCGAGAGCTGCCTCATCGCGTGAAGTCAATGCCCAAGTCTGATGCATAAGTGAAGACAGATCTTATAAGACTTTTTAAAGAAGCAATTTAGTTCTGAATTTAAGAGATCTGTATTTTAAATAACTCTTCAGGGCATAAAAAACATCTATTTGCAGCAATGATTCTTCTATATATTTCTGGTGCCAACACATTTTAATTATTTATCTCAGTTCCCAAATGAGCAAAAATGTTAACTTTTTCAAATTTACAATTGCCAAATTCTAAGTGACTAAGTCAGTTGGAAATTACTTAGATTAGTCAGACTTTAAGCAAGGTAAATATTTAGTTTCGTTTTCGTTTGCAAATAAATGAATTCTTTTAGTACTTTGTTCCAATGCCATGAATGCCTGTTTGAGAGCCGGTGGGGTTCGGGCAGTAATGCCAATGTCATCAGCATAAGCCAGTATTTTTCATCTAATATTGATCTTTGAGTCTCTAATAACTTTTTCAAGAGCTATATTAAACAGCAGGCATGCTAATGCATCCACCTATCTCACTCCATTTTTACCTCTAGCTGTTCTATGCAATCACCCTGTATGCGTACTTGAATTATGGTTTCTTTGAGAGTGAAAGCTACAAATGCAACAAGTTTTTCTGGAATTTTCAATTCATAGCATATCTTTTATGAGAAGTTCTCTGTTAATACAATCCTATGCTGTTCTGAAATTGATAAAAAGATTGATTGAATATTTTCCTCGACAGCAAAATTCAGCTCCTTTCTTTAACATTCACTGATATTTGCAAATTCTGATTAAAGAAACTGGTAACACTTTAACGAGAACTTCGATTGGATTATGGCACAGCACATAAAGGCTACCTGTTTCCAGGTCTTGATGGAGAAATGTTTCAGAGGAAACTGGCTCATATTCACATTACACGAAATTTTCTATTCAAGCACTCTGTTTGCCGGCATTTGAATTAGTCTCGAATGATCACTATTCAACGATTTTCACCGCTCGACTGCTGGTTGCCGAAATAAGAAAGAGGAAACGAGAGAGAAGGAATTGAAATGAGGAAGAGAAACGTTTGTGCTTCAAAACACTGAAAAAAAAACTGATTGTCTGCTGCTTGCAAAATGGTAAAATGTAATGTTATTCATGGGGCAGTATTCGTGTACTCAGATACTGCGAGAACATGGAGCTTTCTGCGCTGTGTGGTCTTGTGATACTATAATATTGTGAAATGTGCATGTGATACTGAAATATCGTGAATATTTTGCTCAAAAACAGTATAATGCAGATGGACGGCTGAAATTATTCTCTAAATAAATGCATATTAGCATAATATGTTTAACTGTAGCAGAGAAAACAGTTCGTATCCTTCAGGCTAAGAATACACAGACTGCAGGAAACCTTTTATATGATGACAACTCTAATCGCCTCCACCACGGAGCCTTGTCATTCCTAAATGTAGATAACCTTCGGATTTACTGCGTATAGACACAAAAGCTCTTCTGGTAGACAATAGATAAGAGCGGTATAGTTTATGATGGCGCATCTTCTGTCTACTGACGATAGAACAGAAGAAAGTAAAACTTCAAAATTGTCTGAGTAAAATATTTCCTACCTACCAAAGGTGAATGAGTTTATGTAAAAGGACATTTGCTAATAACGACTCTACAGCTTTCAGCTTTCTTTCTCTTTCTACTTTTCCATTGATATGAATGTTAGAATATTCTTACGAATGTTGTACTTATATGGTTGTAACAGCTTCAAATATTGTTGCTAATCTTTCGTACAATTTAAAAAGACGAACATTGATATGTATCTGAATGGCAATGTTTTAAACGCTGGCCCGACAGCCGCGTGCGGATCTCGCGTGAGGAATGTAATTATTTTTATTTTTGAATACTTTAGAATATGTTTTCTCTTCTTGCTTGTATATCGCCATTTTGAGCATTAAATAAAGTTATTTCTGTGTTTCATTATTGGAGTTTGCTTCAAATGCGAAAGAAGTATCACGATAGGTAACTTTAGTAGTATTATAGGTAAAATTGCTGTATTTTTCTGTGTAATGTAGCACGAGACAAATTTTTAAGAGAAAGCTGTGCTGGAAAGGCAAGAATACAGGGGCAAGTGCATTTAACATTGAGTAAATGGGTATCTCTTGGCGGGATATCGCCAAGCTGACAACGGTTTTGGTGACATTTTGGTCCGGTCCCTGTACCACCGTAATAAGTATTGTAATTGAAAAAATATATGACCACTATGTTAGCTGTAACCGTAATTCCATCCCCTTATTGCTTGCCAGTAATTTCGAGAAGCAAAAAATATCTCCCGGCCGGTGGTAAACTATTTAAATCTAAAGAGAGAGCATCTGCTCTTAGTTGTTTAGTTAGCTGCGGTTGTTATTGCTGCGAGTTCAGCGTGAAATCTGTTTAACTTTCTCTTTAGATACGCTTTACATTGCGTTATGTTTAACGTTCTTAGTAGTTTATAATGTAACTACTGATTATACTGTGTGTGAACGCTTGAAAGAATATTTCTGTAGAAAATTCCATAGTTCTAAAATATTTTTTTGATAAAAATAAATTTTTATTAATGTATTATCAGACTTGTGCATTCCATCCATTACGAACCCGTAGGCACACAACAATATTTTGTAGGGTAAACGCTGCAGACATGTTATCATGTTATAAGGTATTCCTTAGAGAGGCTTTCTTAGGTATTTCTTAGCATTTAGAGTAACGCTCTTGAGGTTAGGCTCCTCCTTCCCTTTAAAGATCAACTGGATAAAAGGACACTCCGGGCAAAAAGGCAACGAACGAGCTGATGCACTATCTAAGACCGCAGCTCTCAAACCAGAAATTGATAAGGAAGTTCCGCTTTCCGCAGAAGTTGCAAAAAAGCTCTTCAAGACAACGTTCCAAGAGATATGGTCATCATGATGGCAGGAAGAAGAGGCAAGAAGATTTACTTACAACATCTTCCCAATACCTACTCTCACAAAGCTCAAATCCAACCGACTCTTCCTCCAGGCCTGAACCAACCACGGGAAATTCTCAGCGTATTACAGAAGATTCCTCAGAAGGGACGTCAACTGTTCTTGCGGTTTTCGCGGAGAAAACGCGGATACACTTCATTACTTGCTCTCCTGCCCTCTGACAGGGCACCTTCGACAGCAGTTCTTTCCTTCCAACTGCGTCACATATCCTGTGAATAGACTGTCCATGGATTATTGCTGCAACAAGGGCATCTTAGAGATAATGAAGCAAGTGAATGAAAATAATTATATCCAGGAAACTAAAGATTAATGTAAAATGTAGAAAGGCGGCCTAACCGTCAGATTGCTAGCAACGACTAGAATGATTTCCTAACCCTGTAGTGCCATTAACTTAGTTTGGAGGAACAGGTTAAGTAAAGTGACCATATGTCTCCTGCTTCGAAATAACCTAATGTCTCTACAATGTTATTCATGAAATTATAGCTCGTAGTTCTGATAGACAGGAACGGAAGATTCTTCTGTGTCTTCATTGTACGTATGTTATATGGAAATGAATAAACATTTTCTGTGAAGAAGGAGAGAGCACCAGCTGTCTTGCAGTTAACCGGGTGGTGATGGATGATGACTCGTTAAATCTATGCTGCTTTGTAGATGAACGCACTTTTGAAGAATCACAGAGTAATTTTTTACACAGCATAAATTTATTTTCTGAAGAATGGCTTCTTAGCAATACACATCTGCTAAGCTGAGACAACATTATGAATGCAATAAGCATTTTACAACAGCTATACAAGTATCACATCTTGAAACAATGGGCAAAGCCAACAAGCGACTACTACATTTTAGTGAAGCAGGAATTAAAAACGGAAAAAAAGGTACGGCGTTCTCACAATCATCACTTGGTTTCAGGTTTAGGCCGGTGAGGGCCTTTTTCAATGCCAATTTCGTATCCCCTTGGGGTTTGAGAAATGGAGAAAATAAAAAAATCCAATTTTTGGTTATTCCCATCTATCAAGCGGCATTTTGGGATGATGGATGGGGAGATGGGGATATTCCCATCTATCATGATAGATGGGAAAATTAGAGTCGGGCACGCAAAGTCGTTGAAACTGTTGGCGATTTATTCCTCTCAGCTATGATGACGTCAGCGACATGTTGTAAGGTTTTAGTTAAACTAACAAAGTTTTATTTTAATTTAAATCTTTCTATCTCTTCTCATTTTCAACTTCCCGTTAGAAGAAGCGCGCGTTTTTAGCTTTATGCTAATTTGAAGTGGAGCCAAGTTCTATTTAAACGAAAGGTAGAAACCTCTCAGTGTGAGAGAGCTTTTAGTCTCAGACCACGATCATTCTATTCGACGTTCTCCTGACTAGCTAGCATTTAAATTCTAAGCCATAGTGCTTTTACGTGATTGCTTATTGAAATAAATCCAAGTGCATCAGTATTAGTAAATCTTGCTACGCACCATTTAGTTAGAGGCCAACCTCGCGTATAGCTCTGTGAGCAACGATTAATTTAATTTCTATTTAGCTTTAGTTTAAATTTATCTGATTGTTCATTTTAGACCCAAGTGTGGTCTTTTACTTTCTGTATCCCTCCCGAGTTGGGAAGTGGTTGTAAATAATTGTGATCTAATAAAAGAGGATTTTAAATCCCTTTCAAGTGCAGTTCTTCTACCACTTAATCACAGTATCTACCACCAGAACATAGCTGCATTCAGCTCCCTGTTCCAGATCAGGACTTAAGGAGTTCACGAAGATGTTTTCCAAGAATATACACCGAACACTAAGTCCTGACAATGTTACCGTTTAGTTTTCTGTTTCGGAGAAAACTTATTAACCCTTAAAATTTAAGTTAAAAATACGTTAAAACTAATATCAAATAAAATAGGAAAAATACTAAAAAAATCTAAAATAAGTTTTTATTTCAATTTTTGAAAAAAATATCAACGTTTACAAAAAACAAATATGATAGGCAAATGCGTAATAATAATTTTATGTAATAATACATACCTCATAAACTTGTTCAAATAATTTTAAAACTTTGAATGCATCAAAATAATAACAAACACAAAATAAAAAATTCGTAAACAGAAATGATATTTTCACCTTACACATCAACTCACAATAATGGCCGTTACACTACACTTTCAAAACTATATACGTAAACTGTACGTATCCAACTGGTTACACTATGCAATAATCTAAAATTTGTGTTTTGATTTGATATACATAATTAAATATGAGTATGTTGCCAAGGCTTTCAAGGGTTAAAATTTGAAGTGCTTGAAGTCTAATGATAACTTTTCAAGTGTAGTTTTGCTTCCTTAATTTTAGTGATAATGTTCATGATTTGTCGAAAAAAACTTAATGTTGTCCGGTTTTTGGAAGATGTTGAGAATAGACAGCATTTCTTGTTTAGCGTTAAAATTGGTCTTGAGAATGTCACTATAGCTAGTTTTTTCAGAACTGGACTTGTCTGAAGTAGTAAATTTCGTAAATGCCGGGAAGTTTTCATGGGTTATTTTGGGAGCTAGGATTTTCTTGATTTCTTCCTCTTGAATTTTTGCTATGCGTTTTTGATATTTCGGGTAGCCTGGTATGAGTTAAAGCGATTTTGTGCGCAGCAAATACAAGTGAGTTTTTCTTGGACATTCGAAATTTCTGTGATTTTAACTGCCCTTACAATCAGAGCCGGGACAAGGGTGAGGCAAGTAAGGCATCTGCCTCAGGTGAATCACTAGAAGGGGCGCCAAATTGGTTATTCGAATTCGAAAATTAATTTAATTATGGTTTTAAATTTTCCAATTATTTTTAGGGGAAATAAGCTTCGGCAAATTGCAATTAATAAAACAATAGAAAGAATTGTAAGAAAACTTGGAAATGAATGCAATGTGTATTTCAGTGTTATTTCTTATTTATCAAAAAATTATTTTTAAATATTTTTATTTGAAAGTTATAAATAATTGGCTATATTATTCTTCTGAATTTATAACGCTAAAAATACTTTAAGAATTATGGTACAATTATGCTATAAGAATTATGATATTTTGATTTAATACGGTTACTTTTATTTAATACAAATATAACTCCGTTTGGAGTCTCAATGCTTCTGACAGACGAAACGTGACAGACTGACTTAGCTTCGGGCTTCAAGCACTTTTCCCTTAATAAGTTCTGTTTGAAGCTTTGAGCAGAGGAGATTAACAATTGTATTTTTTGTATGCTTTTTTCCCTTTTGCTATAATATGGATAGGTTTATATTACCAAATTATTTCAATTTGCATTGTTACTCATATTACATCGTGTTTTCCGGAAAATTGATAGGTTACTACAAATGATTTTTACGATTTTCAGTAGGTTTCTAACAATTCTTTTTATCTTTATTTTGATATATATATATACAGGGGCGGGCATTTACATTTTTGCCTCAGGTGAAAAGCTATCTTGGCACGGCTCTGCTTACAGTATCTTTGCTCGTGAAAATATCTGTGTTGGGTATGTTTGTACCGCTGGCGGGACGACATAGTAAGAGCCGGGCTATTCATAAGGATTTGTAGAATCTAAGCATTGACTGGTTAAGAATTTTCAATACTGCAGATGTCGAATTTTTGAAGGTAATTAAATTTAAGGGGCTGTTGATAATTAAGTTAGTAATTTATTTTATATTTTACACGTATAAATCTCGAAGATCAGAAGCATCAGAAGCACATACTAATTTCTATATTTGCTAAAGATTAATCTTCTAAAGAATGCATGGGATATACAGAACTTCGACATACGAACACCTCTATATACAAGAAATCTGAGATACGAGGAAACTATGAGCAAAACATGCGTCCCTAAATTATAATTCGTCCTAAATACGAGCCATGCTGTTGGTATGCGTGGCGCGTTTCTCGTTCCGGCTCGACTCGGGGAATCCCCTCTTCAGATCAGTTAGTGTTTGTTCTTTGATCTATGTGTTTGTGCGCTTGTGCGTTAATTGTTTTTTACATTTAATGTGAAAATAAATATTTAACGATAGTGCTGCAAAGAAAAAGAAGGAAGCCTTGGTCGTTGAAATTAAGAAAGAATTCATAGATAAACATAAGCATGGTGTAAGAGGGACGTAATTGGCGAAGATTTACGGATGTTTGACATCGACTGTATGCACTGTTCTGAAGAAGTTAAAAATTAAGAAACTTGATGTGGCCAAAGTAGTTACGTTACTTCCAAACACCGTCCAAATCTCTTAAAAGATGTTGAGAAGCTGTTGTTGGTGTGGATTAACGAGAAGCAGTTAAAAGGCGATTCGGTGCTGGAAACTATCATTTGCGCTAAGGCTAAGAATCTGCACTTGGAGCTTCTGCGAAAAACACCAGGAAAGTCGACTAAAGATGAGATGACTTTATGGTAAACTGTGAATGGTTTGAAAACTTAAAAAGGGAAGCGGTGTTTACAGTATTGTACTACACCGTGAGGCTGAGAACCCTGATACAGCTGCTGCTGATAAATTTCGACCTGACTTCATACAGTTTATGACTAGTGAGGGGTTTCTTCCCCAGAAAGTGTTTAATTGTGATGAAACAGGTCTTTTTGGAAGAAAACGTCTAAGAGGACCTACATCACGCAAGAGGAGAAATCTTTCCCTGTCCACAAGCCAATGAAAGATAGGCTTACCTTCCTGTTTTGCGTCAATGCAAGTGGGGATTGTAAAATCAAGCCGTTGCTCGTCTACCACTCAGAAAATTCAAGAGTTTTCAAGAGAGGTAAGGTACAGAAAACTCAACTGAATATGATGTGGTGGGCCAACAACAAAGCATAACACGGCAATTTTTCATCGAGTGAATCAATGAAGTTTTTGGTCCCTCAGTGAAGAAATACCTTCACGAAAATAAGTTGCCATTCAAGGCTCGTCCTTGATAATGCTCTTGCGAATCCTCCAGGGCTTGAAGATGATTTTCTGGAAGAATTTCAGTTCCTAAAAGTCCAATTTTTTCCTCTCAACATCACTCCACTTCTCCAGCCTATGGATTAGCAAGTTATTTTCATCTTTAAGAAGCTGTACACGAAGACCTTTTTCAAAGGTGTTTTGAAGTGACGGAAAATACAAGTCTTACCCTCAGAGAATTTTAGAAGGATCACTTCAACATCCTAAATTGTTTAAACCTCATAACAGTGAACATTCTCAAAAAGATATTTATAAAAAGGGAAATTATTTTAAGGTACAGATTCAAATTAATCGAAAAGAAGTCCTTGCGATTATCGATACAGGGTCGTAGGTAAATGTGGTATCTGAAAATCTTTTAAATTCTATTGATGCACAAATCGAACGGCTTAACAATAGTCCTAATACAAAATAATATTCATTATCCGGAGGTCTTGTTATGACTAAAGTAGTTAAATTATTATGTCGAATTGATAGAATAAATAATACTATAATATTGTATGCTGTGAATTCTAATTTAACTTATTTATTATTATCATCATCTTGTGTTTCTTTATTTAAATTGCAATTGAACTTTAATAATTATGAAGTCTATCAGTTCAAACGCATGATAAGTAAAGGTACTGAATTAAATAAACGTTTTCCTAATAATTTCGTATGTAAAAATAGTGCAAGTGCTAAGATATTTAATCATTAAGCTGAAAATAGTGAAATCGCTAATGATCAATCAAAAATTGTTAAGTAACTATAATCATATATTTGCTAAAAATAATCATGGTGTGGGTTGTATTAATATGCAACCTTCACGAGTAATTTTAACTTCAGAATTACTTATAGGCTCTCGATCCTATAGAACAGAGATGGCCAAACTTGAAGGTGATGGGAGCCGCATAGTAGATTTTATGAGCGCTCGAAAGCCTCAAGTCGAATTTATATCGTTTCAAAAACAATGAGAGAGTTTTTGAATATAAAGAAACTTTTGAAGTAAATTAATGAATGTGTGATTAACGTGATGCATATAAATACATCTTATATCTACTGTTTTGTGTTCAGAAAAGTTAAGTCCCAGGAAAATAAAAATTTCTAACTCTTCTACTGGGCAACTAAGCGTTTTTTCTTCAGGTAGAGAAACTAAATATTTTCTTCTGATTTCCTTTATACATCTCCTTTATAATTACTGTTATTTTATTTTACTAGAAATAAAATGAATAGGAAGCATAGTCACTGCTCTACAATTACGTAAAAAATGTTATTTGAGTAAATTACAACTCATTATTGAAAAGAAAACTGAGTGCTTTTTTTTAAACTCATGAACAGTCTTTTAGAAAGGATAAATTAAATGATACACGTCAACGAGCACTGCAGAGAAACTGTTATTCGAGAAGAATATTTATTTCAAAATAAGCTATTAACTTGTTTAGGCTTTTGCTTAAAAGTAATTTTGTTTCTTTACACAATTAACATAAGGACCAACATACAGAGATAATTCCAATCTTTGGATCCTTACTTAAGAAATCGTTAAAATTTTTTCCAAAAACTTTGGAATAACTATTTTTACTGATGCCCAGTATAGAAGAAATCCTCCCCCCCCCCAAAAAAAAAGAAAAAAAAGAAAAAAATCGAACAAAATCTGCCAGAAGTTTTTAGTAATCAGTACACTGCGCATTATTGAAAATCCTCGATTCTATCTCTCGAATCATCCCGATCATTTTGGACGTATATAACGAAGCTCATGCGCATCATTGAAAACTCTTTAAACCGCCTCTTGAATCGTTACGATAATTCTGGACATACATAACCTATTGCTAATAAATCTGGTAGTTTATGCCCGGCTATATAAACGCTTCATCGAGCACATATTCCATCCGTCTACCAGCCGAAATCTTCAACCTAGCTGTTTAATTTTGAGCTGTTTTTCAAATAAATGGCAAATTAAAACTAATGTTACAGAAAAAAAACATACCTGTCACTACTATAATGAATTTATTTCGAAAATGCAGATATAATATAAACGCGTAACTCTTAATATTTCTACGAACATGCTGAGATGTTCGATCTGGAGGCCTTTTGTAACACGGCAGACGTTTACAGAACAGTTTTGTTTCTCAGCTCTTGACAAATAGATGAAAAGATGCACCTTATTCTAACTGCTGGATTCATAAAGGCGGTGAAATGGCCTACCGTCTCGTCTTGAATTTCTAAGTAAAATAACTCAGAAGAAAGTTTAAAATAAATTATTATCAGCCTAACGGTTACATAGTACAACTTTCCAATGGGTTATACGAACCTGTGTACGGAAAATAAATCTCAAATGGAATTGAAATGGAGTGTGTAGGTAGAGGATACTTTAGAAAATAAAAGATAAGACTTAAAAAATAAACTTTTACGATAGCAAAATGACACATTATTTACTGAAATTTGTAGCGATCAAGCAGTGGATCTCACAGATTAGAGAAAGAAATTATCTATACGGATAAACTACTGCTGCCTTTGGTGAAAATTTCTCCATGCCTGATTTGGTGGAACATAATGGTAGCGAGCAGGAAACGGTTTGTGAGAACTATATCTCGACTGAGAAAATCTTGGTTTGAAAACATTTGGTGGCACACTTTAGGAGTTGAAAATTTTGGTTCTCCCAGTGAAACTTGTGGCAGAAGAACTTGGATTAGGAAATAATTTCCCAGCCAAAGTTATCCAATCTTGTACCTACGTTAGATTTTGCAAAGTGAGCAACGTTTTCTACTGCTCCGATAAACCGATTTAACGATTCAATGATGATGTTCTCGTCTAATTTTAGACTAGCAGCACATTTTATTTTTTCTCTGAATAGTTTTCGATGTCATTGAATTTAGAGTAAGTAATATTTACAAATTCACTAAAAGTAACTGTTTCTACACGTGCAATAGTCGTAAGAAAATTATCTTTTAAAACTTTCCATTATCTAATTCAACACACTTTCTGAGAAAAAATGCCAGAGCTTTGCCTTTTTTTAAACATTCAGAAAACACCAATGGCTTGTCTGTATCAGCAAAATTTTTGCTTTGGTATTTTTTCTCAAATAATAAGAAACATTTATCAATGGGAATATCATAATTGGAGCCACCGAAGATGGCACACTGAAATTTATCCACATTTACCGCTGCAATTTAAATTTTTTCTGTAGATTTAGCCTCGATCTTGTCTCCATTATTAATTTTTACTTTTTTCTGAAAACTGAATACAACACTGAGAAGTCGCAATAATTAAAACTGAATCACGATACACTTTTTTCAAAAGTTTGCACCCATCACTTTGCACTTAATGCACAGAAAACTCAAATTTGACGCACTGAAACACAAAATTAAAGTGCCAAACTTGAATATTGAATCACTTTGCACATATCATTAACACTGAGAAATATTCAAATTAATCACTATCGAATAGCCAATTTCTTGGAAGCACCGATATTTTAATACTCGATGACACTTTTTTCACTATAAAACCTTTAGAATCTTTCAGAAGATATGCACATTTTTCACTTCGCGCAAACGCACAAAATCGCTGAGACACGTAACACAACACTCACTCCTTAGATGAATTCTTTTCGCTTAAGACGGCCGGAACAGAAAAACCCACGCGGATCACAGCACCAGAAGAATCTTAGCAGACGTCATCACGTTGTAGAGATCTTAATTTTCAACACACGGCATTAAATCATAGTTCTAATTTTTCTTCCGCAGTCACTGGAAATTGTTAAAATCCAATTGGAGAAACGTCCGCACTTCAGCGAAGACGGAAAAAAAGAAAAACACCACTAAACACTTGATAGCAGAGTTAATCACTTTGAACAAAAACATATTGGGGTTGCGGCACAAGCGTCTACGGGCAGCAAGTCACGATGTGGCGAACATGCGCAACATGATCCGCCGCTTCGATGACCGCCTAACATTGTTCGTCTGTCTCTGCTACTGGAATTACTCCAGACTGGCGCTGTTTTTCGTCAACTTGGCATTGTGATGGTAAATTTTAGTTCGGAGATCATCCGACTGAAAGTGAAGGTGTCCGCCGAAAACATTGCGGCAAAAACATCGCGAACGAAAACGTCGCGGAGAAAACAACGCAAGGTGAAAACGTTGTGGGACTAAACATCGTGGGAGAAAAGAAAGCGGAGAGAAAACATCGAAGTTCTAAAACATCGTGGTGCAAAATATCGTGGTCGACAATAAAGCGGTTCAAAAACTTCGCAATTTAAAAACGTCGTCGTCGAAAATATCGTGGCAAAAAATAAAGTTCCTACAAATCATCGCATGACGATAACATCGCACACATGAGTTTTCAGGTTTTAAAAATTGTAATTGCATATTTGCATAATGATTTGGGAGCGCAAGAAGGAAATACGGTTATTTTTACTTCTACATTTCATACCTTTGAATGAACTAATAGATTTTTGCTGAAAAAGTATGAGGAAAATTTAAGCATTTAAAAATTGAAAATCAGTATAAAATTAATGCAAGTTATAATACTTTAAAGAATTTTAAATTTACATATTTAATTAACCTCATGCAATTATTTATCTTCCTTTTGCTGAACATTTTTAGACTGTATTTTTCATAAAAAATTATCAGAAAAAATTTATAAAAAAAGATGAATTTATTAATGATACTTCTTAATTAACTACGTAAATTTAAAATTCTATTAAGTGCTAGAAGTTGCATTAATTTCCTACTCATTTTCAAATTTTAAATGTTTAAGTTTCCTTCTTACTTTTCATCAAAATTCTATCAGTTCATTCAAAAATAGGAAATACAGAAGTAGAAATATCCCTCTCTCCTTCTTGCTCTCCCAAATCACTATGCAAATATACAATTACAGCTTTAAAAACCCGAAAACTCATGTGTGCGATGTTATCTTCATGCGATGATTTGTAGGTACTTTATTTTTTAACACGATGTTTTCGAAGACGATGTTTTTAAACTGCGAAGTTTTTGAACCGCTTTATTTTCGACCGCGATGTTTTGTACCGCGATGTTTTGTACCGCGATGTTTTAGAACTACGATGTTTTCTCTTTGCTTTCTTTTATCCCATGATGTTTTGTACTACGACGTTTACGCCTTGCGTTGTTTTCTCCGCGACATTTTCGTCCGCGATTATTTTGCCGAGATGTTTTCGGCTGTAACCGAAAGTGAAACCGTTAATTAGAATGTTCAATATTTAATGGTTATGACAGACTATTTTCGTCCAGAAATCTGCCGATTCTAAACCAAATCATATTTCGAATATTTCTATTGATAAAAGAAAAATACTCTTAAGACAACATGCCCTTTTGTATCTGGTATTTTCTTGTTGCACCACAAAAGAAAGATACTAAATAGTATAAATATTAAAATATTAAAAAAGATGTAATAAGATGTTATATTAATAACATGATATATATATAGGGAGTAATGGCCAAAATCAGAAATATAATCAGATAAGGACGAAATAAATATGCTTTGTCTTAAAAATTTGTGTTGGAGGAAAACTTGGTGTTATATAAATTATAACACTGATGTATAATTTCATTATGTAACATTATTAATTTTCATAGATATTATCCGTTACAAAGATAAAAACGTAGTAACTGATAATAAATACACTTAAGGTAAAAATATAAATTGAAGCAACCTCATATTACACTTCAAAGTTTTACCGATTTAGAAATTACGAAATGCTTATGTTCAGAACTGCTGTAAAGCTGTTTCTGTACCACGTAAAGCAAAATTTTGTAGCAACGTATGCCACTTATATGAAATAACTGTTGCTATTGCTAATACTAGCAATGGAACTTTCAGCAACAACAGAAAATTCAGTGAAATTGGACTGAATGTTGAATTTCTTTATTTGTTTAAAACGATTCAGCAATAAATCTCATGATAATTATATGTTCGTATATAATTTATTTAACAGTATTTTCTGAATAAGAACACAAAATTCTGTTTAAACCGGTGTTAGGATATGAGCTGCAATTTAATTTGTCATCTTATGGGCGATCCAAGAAAGTATTATAACTTACTGAAGATTGAAATATCATTTTTTTTTCATATGGCATTTATTTGCATTAATAGAACTTGACTGTGTATAGGACTATGTAGGGTATAACACTTTAGCCTGCGAGAACTCGGTACCTCTTATCAGGACTGAGTATTCTGTGTGTGTTCTTTGAGAACATTGTGAAATATTTACCAGGGTGTTTCTTCTCAAGTTTTCAGTCCTGAACTGGAACAGTGAGCTGATGAAATGTAAGCTTTGTTCTGATGTAACTGCTGTCCTGGATAATAACTGCACGTGAAGGGATTTAAAATCCTCTTTTATTAAATCACTCTTATTTACAAACTTCCCAACTCGGGAGAGATACAGAAAGTAAAAGACCGCACTTGGGTCGAACTTAACAATCAAATAAACTTAAATAAATTTAAATAGAATTTAATTCAAACTTTGCTCACAGAGCAATTCGCGGAGATTGGCCTCTACCTAAAAGGGTGCGTAGCAAGATATACTAATACTAACGCACTTCAAATTGTTTTACAATACAATCGCGTAGTAAGCACTATGGCTTATGAATTTAAACTGCTAGCTGGTCAGGCGAACGTTGAGCAGAGTTACCGTGATCTGAGACTAAGCTCTCTCACACTGAGAGGTTTCTACCTCTGGCTTAAATAGTACTTGGCCGTACTTCGAAATTAGCATAAGCTGAAAACGCTCGCTTCTTCTGACGGGAAGTTGAAACAGAGAGGAGATAGAAAGATTTAAATTAAAATAAAACTTGGTTAGTTTAACTAAAACCTTACACTCTCATGTTTTGAGTTAAATCATAATTAGTGCTCATCTTTCTTTAGAGTTTATAACATGTTGGTACTCTTCTGTTATCGGGACTGGATTCAGAAATGTATGTATGTATGCCTGTGTGCATGGATATATGTGTTCATGTATGCGTGTATGTATGCATATATGTGTGTATACACACAGATACATACACACGTGCATACATTTTTTAATCTGGTCCCGATAACAGAAGAGTACTAATATTTTTAATGCAAAAATGAATCATAATATTCATAAAAAATCTTGTTATGAATGCAACAAGTTATAGTAGCCTGTATGCATGTGTCACTTTCCTTCGGAAAACCAAAACACATTCCAAGCACTTGAGCAGCTGAAGATGTAAATCTCCGTATCCAAATTGGATCCCGTCACAAAAAAAGAAGTTTTAGGAGAAGTACCCATTTAGTTAATAAAATGGCCATGATGTCAAGAAGGCTTTAAATTTAGTAGGAACCAAAATTAAGATGCAGTTATATCTGAACACAATGCTGTTAAAAATAGTTACCTCTCTTTTTATAATCAGTAATGCATTTTGTTACTACTAGTTTCTTCACCATTCATTTGTTTATTTCACCTGAGTTTCATAATACTTATATTATAATACTTTAATTAATTTATTCTTCATTCCTTTGATCATTTATTTTTATATTACCTAAATCCTGATTTCTTAGTGATTTGTTTTAAAATTTTTGTCGTTTTATTTAATTTTTATGATATTTTAATTTGTTATTTACTTATTTAGTATTAACTTAGAAACACTTATATCTTTGCATTGCATTTAATTACTGTCTTATTATTTTATTTATTTGTTCTTCCTGATGACCATCCATAGTTTTCAAACACTTCGAATTTTATAAATAATGCTCTGGACCAGGGAGTGAAATGTAAGAGAAAGAGCACATATTGAACCAAGAAAGTTATGTTTTAATGTGAAAACATTATAAATATTAAATACAGTTGTAGGAATTTATATTTATTTTTAATAACCAGTTAAATTTAAGTTTATATTCTTTCCTACAAGCCTTCATTTCTCTAATTGTCAATGCCAGAATATTTAAATTTGGTATCGAGCGTGAAGTAATGCAAATCCTACCAGTGGGAAAAAGGTTTAAATTCCAAGTTCTAGAAGGGAAGGTTAGACAGTGTGGGTGAACTCTGTGCTTTTTGTAGCCTGAGCGTCTGCTTAGCATTGATTGTTGGTTAAACGTGCGTAACAGCTATTACTTTGCTACCACTAGATTTTCAACACTCTTTTAGGAAACAGGATAGTCTGAGCCCTGTAACGTAATTCTACTACTTTTGAATATCTTCAAATTTTGAGTTTAGTTCTTACTGTTTCAGTTACCGCCCAAACAGAGGCGCAGTTTGTTAGCGTCGAGTTGACGCATTGGGAATTTCCAAAGAGTGTGCGGCGGACCGATCTCGAGAACAACTCAACGCTCGCAAGTTTGGAAGAGTTGGAAATATTGAACCTAGCACACGGGAGCTCTTTTGGGCTAACGGTAAAGAATTCGACTCGCATTAAATGGACTCACGATCGAGTCCCGCTCATGCGATGCAGCACTTCTCACTGGCGACACGAGCAAGCAACTACCCAGGCTTCAACGAACCACGCGTTTCACGAGTGTAATAATGACTGCTTTTAACCCTTCTTCTGTGCAGTCACTACTCTTATCACACAGCAGATAAGCAAGTGGACCCTGCACAGTAGAGTCCCACAAACTCTACATTCCATATATCTTGACAATCACATTTTTTTAATTTCTAAAATCTGCTGGTAAGTACACTGGTGTGCAAAACTTAAGCAACAATGTAAAAATTTAGCAGATAGCCATGAAATTGCAGAAAAGGAGGTCTGGAAACCAGTACAATTAGCCATGAAATTGCAGAAAAGGAGGTCTGGAAACCAGTACAATAAACATGTAAGTCAGTAGAAACGTCATGCGTATGCAAATATCAGGAACGAAACGTCAGAGGCGACGTGAACGTACACAAAACGCGTGATGTCGGCGCGCGCAGCTCAACAGTAGAATAAAAGGAAGGACGAAGACGCAATTCAACATATTCGCTGCAAGTGCCAGTGAGTCAGTTCGTGAAATATGGCTAGAAGAAATCACCTGGACGACTTCACACGTGGAAGAATGATCGGAAAGCTGGAGGAGGGGCGTACTGTTACCAGTGTAGCTGCAGAGTCCGGAATCAACAAAAGTGTCGTTTCGCGCGCTTGGAAAGCGTTCCAAACCACAGGGACAGCTGTTAGAAAGGTTGGTGGTGGCCGCCCGAGGACGCCATCTGCAGGGAATGACCGATATATCGTCCTGCAGGCGAAAAGAGGCCGACAGCAGTCAGCAAGCGCCATTGCTCAGCAACCTGTACAGCTACGGGGCGACAAGTGTCGCGGTTTACTGTGGCAGACGCCTTCACAAAGGGGGGCCTATTCGCCCGCCATCCTGAACGCTGCCTCCCGTTGAAAGTTGGCCACCGACGCCACGTTTACAGTGGTGCAGAGAGCACAAAAACTGGACAACTGATCAACGGAGTCGTGTCTTCTTTACGGATGAGAGTCGGTTCGGTACCAGAAGCGATTCTCAACGCGTTTTGATTTTGAGAGAGGTCGGGCACGGTTTTATCCCAGTAACATTAAGGAAAGACACCATAACGGTGGTCCTGGAGTTCTTGTCTGGGGAGGCATTATGCTGAACGGGCGAACTGAGCTCCACGTTTTCGACAGAGGGTCTATAACCGGGGATCGCTATTGTGAGGAGGTACTCCTTCCCCATGTGCGTCTATTCCGAGGTGCCATTATCCCAGACTTAATTTTTATGGATGACAGTGCACGGCCACATCGGACTCTTGCTGTTGAGGAGTTACTGGAAAGTGAAGATATCACTCGAATGGATTGGCCAGCGTACTCCCTAGATTTAAATCCCATCGAACATGTGTGGGATGCTTTGGGGAGACGTATTGCAGCACTCCTACATCCTCCGAAGAACACCCAACAACTGAAACAGATGCTGATTGAGGAATGGGCACTCCTACCGCAAGAAATGTTGCACCAGCTGGTTCTGAGTATGCGGAGACTGTGCGAAGCAACCATTGCAGTGAGCGGAGATATCCCATATTGTTGTTCTTCCTCTTGGATAGACAATCATGAGTCACGATACTATGCGTTCAATAAAGCTTGTTTTTGTTTGATTCCATACCGTACGCATTGTATTCCTTTCTCAGCTCCGATGCTTTCGTCATCCTTTACGTACATAATACTCTCCTTCATTTCTGCATTTCATGTCTCTCAGTTGATTTCTCGTGGAGTTATGGCAAAAAACCCTGCTGTTGCTTAAGTTTTGCACACCAGTGTAGAATCTTGTTTACGAAACAATGTGTTGGTTTATTAATAACTAGACTGTAATAATTTCTAACATTGCCTATATGTTTTAAACAGTGTAAGCACACTTAAATTACTCTATTATTGTAATTACTACATGTATTTATGCATATGAATCTTTTCATGTTTTCTTGCTGTGTTCGAAGATTCACCATGGTATTCTAATTTTGCAGTTTTTGACTGTTTCCGTTTGTGATTTCTGGAATCTGTAATAAATTTGATGACAGAGTTTTTTTTTCCTTTTGAGGAAATTCGAGTATACTCCATTCCTCTTGTCATTAACAACATGACTGAAGAAAGTTAGATAACTGCTTTGATTTATTACTTCTCATATTCGTTCTTTCTGTGCTATTAGCAGGTTTATTGCTGTACCATATTGTAGGCAAAACTCAGTTTATTCTGTGTAGGGTTTCTCGGTTTATATCCACACTTACAAGTCAAGTATTGCATTGTGTTGTCTGTGCAAGTAAGAATGTCGAAGAAGAAAATAAATTAACATAATGATGAAATTGAAATTGGATGCCTTCAAAGACTGGACAAAGAGAAAACTATAAACAAAAGTGTCATAGATTTTGCCGTTGGAGGAAATATTATGAGTCTTGAATATCCCACCTCTTCTTCCATAAACCTCAGCATTCTCAGTCCACATCAGTTTGCAGGACTCTATTGTAAATACTTAGATGCTTAGATTCAGGCTTTTGATAAATTTCTCAAAGCAGAATGTTCTAAAACATGCAACATATGTCGGAGAACATTAAAGGAAAGAACTTCCTTCCTTCCCGTTAAAAAAAAATTATTCAGCCCAATCAGTGAAAGAACATATCTAAAACAAAGGTACTAATTTTGCTAAGCGTCACATTCATCTATTATGGACCTTAAATTGCAGTGTTTGGCAGCAATTTTTATTTTACCAAACTAGTTAATAGGTAAATGTGTACGAGTAATTTATTGATGTTGTAAGTTGTTACTATCACTTATATATAGAAGTATAGACGTTGACTGTGTAATAAAGTTCATAGCAATATAATGTGAGTGCAGTCCATAGAATGTTTTTTTATTTCAGATCATATCTTTGCATATGCACTTTTTTACCTCATCTTGTGTAACATATTATAATAGGAAAAACATTTTTTTCAACATATGCATTTCCACACTTTTAACAGCATTTTAAATCTTATTTTACATATTTATTTATTCATTACGTACAATTATACACCACAGTAATAATGAAAAGAAAAGAATCTGCTTCTTATGTTTAATTTAAGGTTTGTAATGATAAGCTGCACTGTTGCTTGTTTTAAAATAATTTTCAGAAGTTTGTAAACAAACAAATTGAGTCACAAAATTGAGGTAGTTTAATTGTGGTAAAGCCACAAAATTGAGGTAGTTCACGCTTTTCCTTAACAGCTTGGACCCACCAGCAACTGAGCGGTAAAGTTGCTGAACACTGGTAATTCGGTCTCAGGCTGGAATTTTCGTGAACAGGCTGCCTCCATGGGCACTTTTGTGATTTTCTCCATGTGTAATGTGTATATGAACTAGTTTCTCTTAAAAAGTCCTCCACAAAGGCACTCCTTAGGCAAATAGCCCTTGAATGTTTTACTATAATCAAATAAACCAAACCAACCCTAACAGCTGAATGGAATTCTTGTGGATTTCCCTGTGTATACTATTAATGTGATGCAATATCTCTTAGGAAGATAGCCACTATGTAGGGTTACCAGACATTGGAGATTTTCCCAAATGATTCAAAATTTGTAATTCTACATGGACGTTGTCTGAGGACTGCAAAATGTCTGCTATTTTTAGACGAAAATGCCTGTTTGTCTAGTTAATCAATTTTACCACTAAATGTATCAGGACTGAGTGTTCTGTCATACTCTTTGCAAACATGGTGAATTACTTACAAGGTTCTTATCCTCAAGTCTCAAGTCCTGAACTGGAACAGTGAGCGGATAATACGCTATGTTCTTGTGTAGATGCTGAGTTGGAGAATAACTGCACTTGAAAGGGATTTGAAATCCTCTTTTATTAAATCACTATTATTTACACACTTCCCAACTCGGGAGGGATACAGAAGTAGAAGACCACACTTGGGTCGAACTTAACAAACAAATAAATTTAAATAAATACCTAAATAGAAATTAAATTAAACTTTGCTTCGCAGAGCAAATCGCGGAGTTTGGCCTCTACCTAAAAGGGTGCGTAGCAAGATATACTAATACTAGCGCACTTCAAATTTCTTCAATATGCAATCACGTAGCAAGCACTATGGCTTATAAATTTTAACTGCTAGCTGGTCAGGCGAACGTTGAGCAGACTGACCGTGATCTGAGACTAAAGCTCTCTCACATTGAGAGGTTTCTACCTCTGGTTTAAATACTACTTCGCTGTACTTCAAATTAGCATAAGCTGAAAACGCGCGCTTCTTCTGACGGGAAGTTGAAACAGAGAGGAGATAGAAAGATTTAAATTAAAATAAAACTTGGTTAGTTTAACTAAAACCTTACATACTTCCCACCAGAATTGCGATAGTTAAACTACTGTGGTCCAAACGGACCATGTTGAAACTCGCAATTCTAAATAAATAGTGGAAATTTCACTGTTCTAAATTTAGGCCAACTCTTACAAGGCAATATCTGTTTGTGAAAAATTTTCCTGACAGAAGCAATTTTCTTGAACAACAGTCTTCAACATTTATCTTTGATCAGTCTTACTCCTTCCAGCAAAATCTGGAAGGAAAATAATTTTAGTACAACATAATAGCAAAAATTTTCTAGGTACAATTCCTTATTCTTACCCGTGTAAATTCGCACACACACATTATCATTCAAGCACAATTAAATTCTTCCCCCAATGCTCTCTCACCGGTGTTGGATGAAAAGCAAACCGCCATTGCGGGTTTTCTGTGTTCGGGGGTGTTCAACTCTTCCACCTACAATCGACTAACATTAGTTAGAACTTGACATACGAGACCTGAAAAAACGCCCTATAACCAGCTAATCCTAAGGTTCTCACTAGCTTTATGTCTAACACTTTAAGTGTATTTGGTGGAGAGCCTAATTAACACTTGCATTCTAACATTACTCAATCTTTAACTTTTCATGCATACAATTCGCAATTTGCACACACAATTCACATTGATATTGCACTTAACGTGCATTGCTAGCATAATATTATTTGTTACATTTTATAACACTTTAACAAATTCATAGCAATCATGAAATACAAATATAGGTTAAATTTCTAAGCTTACAGCAAGTGCTTCCTATTCCTTTCTCAAGGTACTTTCTTGAAATATCACATTACATTGAATTCATAGTCCACAGACTAAATCGTGTTCTTCAATTTTCCAATTTTTCATTTCTAGACATTTTACAAGTCTTTCGACAAAGCGTCATACAAAATCATTTAGTTAACATTTTTCTTTTCAGCAATTCATTGCTTTTACAAAATTAATCTATTTACAAACATTAAGAATCTACAAACATTAAGTAATTTTAAGTCTTTAAGAATTACAAAAATTTTTTTTTAAAAACAAAAACATTTTTCTTTCAATATGAGACCTTATCGCCCACTTGGCGTAAAACTCAACCTCGCTCGAGGTAAAATCGACCCTGCAACTTGCAGTACACTCAAAAATTAACTAAACTTTTGAATACGAAATTCTACTTATCTTATTGTGATCATCCATCCTTTTCCCAATCTTTG
>KK120406.1:201543-227150 GCA_000611955.2 Stegodyphus mimosarum | reverse complement strand
TCGTTGTTGATACGCACGAACAACGGTACTTTTCCTAAACAGCTACACTTTTCTCCTTGGGCCGCTATGACATCCGTGTCTCTTGCACTAAAAATTCTGTAACGGCGAAAATGCTTTTTAAAGAATCTTTCCGATACGAAGCTGCTTTGAGCTCCTGTATCCAAGAGAGCTGTCGCCGGTATGTTGTTAATTAGAACTTCAATCTTCGGCAACCTCAAATTCTTCACGACCACGGTGTTTAAATTGATTTTGGAAGGGTTTTGCGCTGCTTCGGACTTCTTCACCTTCCTCGAGGAAATCCATCTTAGTTTAAATTCTTTTTCTTCTGGTTGCCATCGGAATGTTTGCTTGTTCTTCTATTAAATTCCCTTCGTTCGCCGCTCGATTTAGGAGACTCATCTTTCTTCGGCCATTGCTTCGCCTTATTCCCGTAACTTTGATTTTGCTTCTGCTGGGGTCTTGGCGAACTCCACCGACTTCTTCGCTCAAATTGGCGTCGTCGCTCGTTGTCGGCTGTTCTTCGGCTTTCAAACTGTACTGCGAGCTCAAATAATCTGTCTAATGTCGTTGGGTTTCTTAGTTCGATGAAATCTTGAACTTGGGGCAGTAGCCTAGGAAGTATAATTTGAATAATTTCAGGATCCGGGCGACTTCCATACAAAAGCTTGAAAACTTGAATTTTTCTCAAAATAAAATTTGACAAATCTTCTATTTTTTCTTGATATCGACTAAAAAGTTCAGCTTCCAGTCTGGCTCGGTCTCGTACGACGGGAAATGCTTTCACCAAGGAATTCTTGAAATTTTCATACGTATATGTTGGGCTTCCTGGTTCCCCCAAGAGATTCTTTCCGATGCACTTGAACCAACTTAGCGCTTGGCCCTTCAAAGTGCTGGTAGCAAGAGCGACTTTCTGAAATTCGTGAACTGGATAGAGCATGAAGTGGGAGTCTAGCTTTTGTGGGAAATTAATTACGGCTATCTTGCCGTTAAAACTTGCCGCTGGCTTCATGGCTGCTCTCATGGTTTGTACGATGTAGCCAAATCCTTCTAGGCCAGGAGGTGCTATCTCAGGATTTTGGACATGTACAGCAGGTATCTCAGGTTCGTCTTCTTGTTGTTGAGGCCATCCTCTTCTTTTTGTTCGGGCGCCACTATCAGGACTGAGTGTTCTGTGCATACTCTTTGCAAACATGGTGAATTACTTACAAGGTTCTTATCCTCAAGTCTCAAGTCCTGAACTGGAACAGTGAGCGGATAATACTCTATGTTCTTGTGTAGATGCTGAGTTGGAGAATAACTGCACTTGAAAGGGATTTGAAATCCTCTTTTATTAAATCACTATTATTTACACACTTCCCAACTCGGGAGGGATACAGAACTAGAAGACCACACTTGGGTCGAACTTAACAAACAAATAAATTTAAATAAATACCTAAATAGAAATTAAATTAAACTTTGCTTCGCAGAGCAAATCGCGGAGTTTGGCCTCTACCTAAAAGGGTGCGTAGCAAGATATACTAATACTAGCGCACTTCAAATTTCTTCAATATGCAATCACGTAGCAAGCACTATGGCTTATAAATTTTAACTGCTAGCTGGTCAGACGAACGTTGAGCAGACTGACCGTGATCTGAGACTAAAGCTCTCTCACACTGAGAGGTTTCTACCTCTGGTTTAAATAGTACTTCGCTGTACTTCAAATTAGCATAAGCTGAAAACGCGCGCTTCTTCTGACGGGAAGTTGAAACAGAGAGGAGATAGAAAGATTTAAATTAAAATAAAACTTGGTTAGTTTAACTAAATCCTTACAAATGTATCAGCTGCAATAGAAAGAATTTTTTCAATAATTAACATTAAATATTGTTGGCTGGAAAGGCGTTGATTATAGCTGTCAAAAGTAAAGAAACTTGAAAATGAATTACGAATATTCATACAGGAACTTTTCTGCACATTAAAAAAAAGTTTCTGTTGATATTATTATCTAACGGAAGCTATGCAAGAGCAGGCCAGAAATAAGAACTCTAGCCATCCACATCCTCTTCAGAGTAGACCTGCGGATAAATATATGCAGTCCACTTTTCAGTGTCTTTAATGAAGAATGTTCTTTTTTTCTATACTTTCCTTTTATTCCTTCATACTTCATAACTACCCTAAACATAAACACGTGCAAACTATTTTCAGGACGGAGGCAGATGAGATAAAACAATAACCTGTCAGTGTGTGCTTTTGCATACGTAAGTGACAAAAATTAATTTTAGAAGCATCAGTTTCCAAAATCAAAATTATAATCTGAGTAACTTAGTGAAAATGACACTTCATGTAACATCCTGTTAAAATCTCATCACCGCTGTAAGCCTAAAGGTAGAGAACATTGAAATGATTACTAACATTGATAATGGTACAGAAATGGAAGATTAGACTAGCTGGACATTGCACAGCCCTTCCTAAATATATGCACAATATTTTTACAGTTACTGAGATTTGTTGTGTTTTTAATCTATCTAGCTACTGAAACCCTTTTGAATGATTTTATTCAGAAATGCTTACAATGAATGTTTTTACAAAATAAATTAGGTACTAAATGCAACGATTGTATTCCCAAAACTTTCTAATTTTTCACATTCCATTTTTATTTGCTGTTTCTGACATAAATTCCGAGAGCAAGATGGAAAGAAGGATAATTTTTACTTTCATATTTTTTATTAACTAATAAATTTATAAAAGCAAAACAAGAAATAATTTTCACTATAAGAGTATCAGATTAACAAAAGTGAAGAAAGTAATCTCATAATTACCAAGTTTTTTTATAGATAAGCTCATGCAGTTACTTATTTTGCGTTTCCTAAACTTTTTTAGATTATACTTTTCATGAAAATTATTAGTAAAAGTTTATTAAAAAATTATTTATTAATGACCTTTGTTAGTTAACTACGTAGGTCAGTCAGAAAGTTAGTTGCACTCCTTCGTAAAAATTTTCTGTCAGAGGTTATTTTGATGAAACTTTGTGGCAACACTTCAGACATGCACCTGTATCGCATGACGTAGCGGCTTCCACGAGGCAAGTTTAGTTTTTCTGATAATCAGTCTCAAACATGTCTCGACGGCTGCAAATAGCGTCCAAATTGGAAATGCGTGCAGTGATTCGTTTGTTGTGGGCGAAAAGCTGCAACTGCACTGAAATTTATGGTCAGTTGCATGAAGTGTATGGTGAAAATGCAATGTCACGCCAAGCTATCGCGAAATGGTGCAACATGTTTGAGAATGGACGTAGAGATATTGACGACGCTGAGCGAGAGGGAAGACCAGCAACTGCAACAAATTCGGAAATCGCTGCTCGCGTGAATGAATGCATTCTTGCAAACGGACGCATCACGATAAACAAAATCTCAATTGAACTGGATATTTCTCATGGAAGTGTGCACAAAATTATCGCCGATCATCTTGAATTTCGTAAAGTTTGTGCTCGATGGGTGCCACGTCTATTGACGGAGGAACATAAAGGAAAGCGTTTTGAAGTGTATTTGCATTTCTACAACGTTACCAAACGGAAGGAAATGACATTTTGGACAAAATTGTGACTGGAGATGAAACTTGGATTCACCACTTCTCACCTGAAACGAAACGCAGCTCGCTCGAATGGAAACATTGCAGTTCCCCGACACGAAAAAAGTGTCGAACTGTTCCATCTGCAGGAAAGGTGATGATGACGCTGTGTTTCGATAGAGAAGACGTGTTGCATACAGAGTTCATGCCGAAGGGTGCCACAATTAATGCATCTTCTTATTGTGAAACACTAAAACGATTGCGGAAATCACTTAAAAATCGACGGCCAGTAAACTGTCGAAAAATTGTGCTCCTGCATGACAATGCAAGACCGCATGCGACAAAACAAACGTGCGAACTTCTGAAAAAGTTTAGGTGGGAAGTGTGGAATCACTCTCCTTATAGCCCAGACCTTTCACCTCCTGACTTCCATGTGTTTGGTCCCCTGAAACAAGAACTTTCAAAGAGACGGTACCATTCGGATGCCGAAGTGAAAGCTACAGCCCAACAATGGTTATCGGATATTGGACGCGATTTCTTTGCAGAAGGCATCGAAAAACTTGTACCACGCCTAGACAAATGCTTAAATAATGGAAGCAATTACGTTGAAAAGTAGATTTTGAATGCAACTTTAAGATACAAATAAAGTTATTGTAAAATTTCTATCCTGTTTTGTTTTCTTAAGCAGTGCAACTAACTTTTTGACTGACCCTCGTACATCAGTTTAGTGCTATAAGTTTCATTAATTTTCTATGCTTAAGTCTCCATTTTACATTTTCAGCAAATATTTATTATTTAAAAATTATTTATTATTAAAATTATCCTTCTTTCCATCTTGCGCTCACAAATCATTATGCGAATATCCATTTACAATTATTAAACCCTGAAAAACGCCTGTGTGCGATGTTATCCTCATGCGCTAATTTGTAGGAGCTTTATTTTTTACCACGATATTTTCGACGACGATGTTTTTAAACTGCGAAGTTTTTGAACCTCTTTATTTTCGACCACGCTCTTTTGTACTGCGATGTTTTAGAACTGCGATGTTTTCACTTTGCTTTATTTTCTCCCACGATGTTTTGTACGACGTTTTTTGTCGCCTTGTGTTGTTTTTTCCGCGACGTTTTCGTCCGCGATGTTTTTGCTGCGATGTTTTCAGCGGACGCCCGTTAAATGCTGGCTTAATGCTCTACTGTTGGAGTTAATTTTCACGCAATCTGGACACACGAATTTATTTTCACTTGTATCCATGTTAGAACGCTGCACATTACTTTGCGAGTTTGAATGCACCTCTTTTGTGACGACAAAAAACGTGTAATTCTTTCGTTAGGATATACGGGAAATTCACACCAACACACTTCTTTGTGACTTCGGTGATGATAAACAAAATCATCGCCAAACTAGTATAACCCTCATATTAGTCGCAAATCAAATTGCGCATGGGCGCCTCACTGTAACCCTGCTGTACCTAGATGCTTGTGGTTGCGGCAGCATGTGTATGCCCTGCCGACTTCTATATATGCAAGTGAAGCATACGGTTTGGGCTTTTAAATTAGCTAATTTGATCTCGGAATAGCATTCATTTGAAAGATATGCTTTCAACAGCATTCAATGTATTCTTTTTTTTCAAAAAGTAACATTATTCTGTTGCAGACTATTTTTGTTTTACGAAGAGAAACTTATGTTTGATATTACTGAAAGTTCTTTCAAATTATCACCAATCTGAAGTTGAATTTTGATCAATTTAAAAGTTCAAATGGATATGCTACTCCTTACATTAAATCACATGTATATCCTCTACGATAGATAACGGAAAGGCATCTGGAAATGACATTATATTTCTCCCGCCTTCTTAGCATGCCTTCATGCTGTAGTGGTCAGCACGCTCGAGAGGTCCGTGGTTCGAGTCCCGGCGAGGGCATTCATAAAAAATCTTAATAAAATATTTCCACTAAACTATTCAGTGTTTGAGTCAACATGTTAATTTTAAGAGAAACAGGTACTCACCATTGTTCAGTGCTGCCTATGAAAATAAATCTAAGGTTTGAATATCCCCTCTTTTAATTTGAAATAATACAGCTAAATGCCGGGTAAACTCTTATTTGAAATGGTTACCAATGAAGTTTTATCCTAAACCAACCTTAGGCATATTTTTAATTTTGTTTCCTGTTAAAAAGTGTATTGTAAGTTATACTGAGTGACACAATAAACTGCTGTTTCAGAAAACTAAATTGAACATGCATCGTGTATTTAGATTTAAACTAGATTGAATCTTATAATAATACAGTTTGTTGTGTTACACTCTGCTGCACTGTAATTTGGAAACAAGGGGTTCCTTAACCCACTATCTTGTGTTATATTTCCCACTGGACTGTGGTAATATACGGGATACTGAAACTGATAGAATAGCATAAAAGAAAATATTTAATAGTTATCTCTAACTAAACGTAAATGATTATTATGATTGACTATTAAAAGTAAAACTTTTGATCTTATGATTTACTGCCTAGAAGAATTAAAGAATTTATCTCAGCTTGATTTCCGACAAATATAAAATTAACGTTAAATCTGCACACTAATAACAAATGCGTATAAAAATGCACATTTGAATTTAATATGTATTTAAGTATTGGAAACAGAAGAGTGTAAGGTTCATTTTAGATAGGTTCCATTTGGATAGTTTCTTACCCATGGAAGATAAGAAAACAGGAAATTAAGTCAGAGACAACAAGGATGGCGTTTTTTTGTCACTCCAGTTGGGGCTGCTTTTTGCCACCCAGTTGGGGTGATTTTTACCAATTAGTTGGGGCTCTTTTGCCACCCAGTTGGGGCGTTTATTGCCACCCTAGTTGAAACTGATTTTTACCACCCAGTTGGGGCTTCTTTTACCACCCAATTGGGGCGTTTTTTACCACCCAGATGAAGGTTTTTACCACCCAGTTGGGGCGTTTTTTACCACCCACATGGTGTGTTTTTTTGCCACCCAGTTAGGGCGTTTTTTACCACCCAGTTGGGGCTTTTTTTGCAACCCGGTTAGGACTTTTTTACCACCTAGTTGGGGCGCTTTTTGCCACGTTAGTTGGAGCTGTTTTTTACCACCCAAACGGGGCGTCTTTTTGCCACCCAATTGGAGCATATTTTTACCAATATATTTTCCCACCCAGATGGGGCGTTATTGCCACCCTACCTGATGCGCTCTTTTACCACCCAGTTAGGACGTTTATTTGCCACCCTAGCTGGGGCTTTCTTAACACCCAGTGGGGCATTTTTACCACACGGTTGGGGCTTTTTTTACCACCTAATTGGGGTTTCTTTTGCCACCCAGTTGCAGCTTTTTTTACCACCCAGTTGGGACGTTTTTTACCACCCAGATGGGGCGTTTTTGCCACCCAGTTGGACCGTTTTTTTACCACCCAGTTAAGGCATTTTTTGCCACCCAGTTGGGGCGATTTTGCCACCCAGATGGTGTGTTTTTTCCCACCCAGTTGGGACTTTTTTACCAACCATTTGGGGCGTTTTTTCCCACCCAGTTGGGGCTTTTCTCGCCACCTAGTTGGAAATTTTTTACCACCCAGTTGGGGCGTCATTTTCCACCCAGATGGGGCGTTTATTTGTCACCCAGTTGGGGCGTTTATTTGTCACCCAGTTGGGGCGTTTTTTTTTGCCACACAGTTGGGGTGTTTTTTGTCACCCAGTTGGGACCTTTTTACCACCGAATTGGGGTGTTTCTTTGCGACCCAGTTGTGGCGCGTTTTACCACCCTAGCTGGGGCTTGTTTTACCACCCAGTTGGGGCTTTTTTACCACTCAGTTGGGGCTTTTTTTGCCAACTTAGTTGGACACGTTCACGTTTAGTTTGAAATAATACAGCTAAATGCTGAGTAAGCTTTTATTTGAAACCGTTACTGATGAAGTTTTATCATAAACCAACCTTAGGAGTTTAGTTATGTTTCTTGTTAAAAAGTGTACTATAAGTTATACTGAATGACACAATAAACTTCCGTTTGAGAAAACTAAATTGAACATGCATCGTGTATTTAGATTTAAACTAGATTGAATCTCATAATTATATAGTTTGTTGTGTTACTCTCTGCTGCACTGTAATTTGGATACAAGAGGTTTCTTCCCCCACTATTTTGTGTTATATTTCCCACTGGACTGTGGTACGGGATACTGAAACTGATAGAATAGTATAAAAGAGAATATTTAATCGTTATCTCTAACTAAACGTAAATGATTATTATGATTGACTGTTAAAAGTAAAACATTTGATCTTATGATTTATTGCCTAAAGGAATTAAAGAATTTATCTCAGGTTGATTTCTGAGAAACACAGAATTTACGTTAAATCTGCAGAGTAATAAAAAATGCATATAAAAATGCACATTTAAATTCAGTATGTATCTAAGTATTGGAAACAGAAGAGTGTAAGGTTCATTTTAGATTGGTTCCATTTGGCTAGTTTCTTACCCGTGGAAGATAAGAAAACAGGATATTATGTCAGAGATAAGTAGGATGGCGTTTTTTGTCACCCCAGTTGGTTTTCTTTTCCACCCAGATGCGGCGTTTTTTTTTGTCCTCCAGTTAAGGCTTTTTTGCCACCCAGTTGAGACTTTTTTACCACCCAGTTGGGGCGTTTTTGCCACCCAGTTGAGGTATTTTTACCACCCAGATGGGGCGTTTTTTGCCACCCTAGCCGGGGCGTTTTTTAACATCCATTTGGGGCGTTTTTCTACCATCCTACTTGGGGCTTTTTTACCACCCAGTTGGGGCTTTTTTGCCACCCAGTTGGGGCTTTTTTTGCCACCCAGTTGGGACTTTTTTCACTACCCTGTTGAGTCTTTTTTTACCCCACACATGGGGCGTTTTTTTGCCACCTACTTGGGGCGTTTTTTACGACCCAGTTGCAGCATTTTTTGCCACCCAGTTGGGCGTTTTTTCCCCCGGGTTGGGACTTTTTTAACACCCTAGCTGGGGCTTTTTTTACCACTTTTTGGGGCGCTTTTTGTCACCCTAGTTGGAGCTGTTTTTTTACCACCCAAATGGGGTATTTTTTTGCCATTCTTTTCTGGCGTTGTTTGGCCACCCAGCTGGGCGTTTTTACCACACAGATGGGGCTTTTTTTACCACCCAGATGGGGCTTTGTTTTGAAGAATAAAGACAGCAAAATTTAGCTTACCTTTCGTGCACCCAGCAGCGCGGTTATGTCTCCGAATCTTTATTGGTGTGAGGGATATATTCATTAATGATAGGATGCATACTTAAGCATAAATCACATTTATTCAGCTGTAACTAAATAATATAAAGCGACGGATACATTAATGTTTGCATACAAGCACATATGAAAGCTTAAAAAAAGTAAGGAACAAGAGTATCATAGGATATAATAATTGGGTGTGATTGACGTAGTTGGTGTGGTTCATGCGCGCGCTCCTTGGCATTTCTAGGGTTACCAGAAGTAAGTTCAAAAATAACATTTTCTTTTTCTCAAATGCCTGATTAATATACAACATGTGTGCCACCCAGTTGGGACTTTTTTACCACCCAGTTTGGGGTGCTTTTTTGCCACCCTAGTTGGAGCTGTTTTTACCACCGAAATGGGGCGTTTTTTAAAACTCAGTTAGGGCGTTTTTTACCACCGAAATGGGGCGTTTTTTAAAACTCAGTTAAGGCGTTTTTTACCACCCAGTTGGGGCGTTTTTTCGCCACCCTAGCTGGGGCGTTGTTTTACCACCCAGTTCGGGCGTTTGCTTGCCACCCTACCTGGGGCTTTTTTACCACCCAGTTCGGGCTATTTTTACCACCCAGTTGGGGCTTCTTTTGCCACCCAGTTGGGACTTTTTTTTCCACCCAGATGAAGGTTCTTTGCCACCCACTTGGAGTGTTTTTACAATCTAGTTGGGGCGTTTTTACCACCCAGACGGGGCGTTTTTAACACCCTAGCAGGGGCGTTTTTTTAACACCCAGGTAGAGCGTTTTTTGCCACCCTAGCTGGGACTTTTTTACCGCCCAGATGGTGCGTTTTTTGCCATCCAGTTGGGACTTTTTTGCAACCCAGTTGGGACTCTTTTTTGCAACAGAGTTGGGGCGCTTTTTTGCCACCCCAGTTGGGTCTGTTTTTTACACTAGCTGGGGCTTTTTTACCAACCTGTTGGGGCATTATTTTACTACCCAGTTGGGGCTATTTTTTCCACCCAGTTGGCACTTCTTTTACCACCCAGTTGAAGCGTTTTTTATCACCCAGATGGGGCTTTTTTGCCTCCCCAGTTGGGGCGTTTTTTTACAACCCAGTTAATGAGTTTTTTACCACCCAGTTGGGGCTTTTTTTACTACCCAGTTGGGGCTTTTTTTCCACCCAGTTGGGACTTCTTTCACCACCCAGTTGGAGCGTTTTTTACCACCCAGATGGGTCTTTTTTTGCCACCCTAGTTGGGGCAGTTTTTTACCACACGGATGGGGCGTTTTTGGCACCCAGTTGGGGCGTTCTCAATATTCAGTTGGGACTTTTTTACCACCCAGTTGGGGCGTTTTTGCCGTCCCAGTTGGTTCTTTTTTACCAACCAGTATGCGTGTGTTTTGCCACCCTAGTAGGGGCTTTTTTTACCACCCAGTTGGGGCCTTTTTCCCACCGTAGTTGGGTCTTTGTTTTACCGCCCAGTTGGGGCGTTATTTTGCCCCCCTAGTTAAGGCTGTTTTACCACCCAGTTGGGGCGTTTTTTGCCACCCAGTTGAGGCTTTCTTTGTCAGCCCAGTTGGGGCGTTTTTTACCACTCTGTTGGGACTTTTTTTTGCCACTCTAGTTGTGGTTTTTTTACCACTCAGTTGGGGCTTATTTTTGAGACCCTAGTTTGGGCATTTTCACCTCTCTAGTTGGTGCTCTTTTTGTCACCCTAGTTGCGGCGTTTTTTACCGCTCAGTTGGAGCGTTTCTTTGCAGCCTAGTTGGGGCTTTTTTACCACTGAGTTGGGGCTTATTTTTGCGACCCTAGTTTGGGCATTTTTACCGCTCTAGTTGGGGCTTTTTTACCACCATATTTGGTGCTTTTTTTAACATCCTACTTGATGCATCTTTTGCCACCCTCGTTGGGACTTTTTTTACCACCACAAGTTGGGGCGCTTCTTATTGTAACCCTAGTTCGGGCTTTTTTTACCACCGTAGTTGGGGCTTTTTTACCACCCAGTTGGGCTAAAAAGCCTCACCTAGAGTGGTTAAAAATCCCAACTTTGTTGTAAAAAATGCCCCAACTTCGGTGGTGATAAAACGCCCGGCTGGATATAAAACAAGCCAAAACTGGGTGGTAAAAAAGAGCCTCAACTATGCTTTGAAAAAAACGGCCCAACTAGGGTGGCAAAAATGTCCCAACTATGGTGGTGAAAAAGCCGGAACTAGGGTTACAAAAACACCCCAACTGGGTGGTAGAAAAAGCCCCAACTAGGGTGGTAGAAAAAGCCCGAAGTAGGGTGGCAAAAAAAGCTCCAACAAGGGGGTAAAAAAGCCTCAACTTGGATGGTAAATTGTAAAACGTGGGGCGTTTTTTTACCACCCAGTTAGGGCGTTTTTGCCACCCTAGTTGGGGCTTTTTTACCACCCAGATGGGGCTTTTTTACCACGTAGTTAAGGCTTTATTTGCCACCTAGTTGGGACTTTTATTGCCACCCAGTTGGGCATTTTTTGCAACCCAGTTGGAACTTTTTTTGCTAACCAGTTGGGGTTTTTTTCCCACCCAGTTGGGACTTTTTTACCACCCAGTTGGGTGTCTTTTTTCCCACTTAGTTGGAACCTTTTTTACCACTCAATTGGGGTGTTTTTTCCCACCCAACTGGGGCGTTTTTTTGCCTTTTTTGTGTCCTTGAACACATTATGCTGGCAGGTCGACGTATTGGAGCCACCGTACAAGGCATGCTGTAAATATTCTTTCCGTTTGGAACTGTACTTCATATCTTTCGCTGTTATTTGAGAATATACGATCACTGAGATCCAGAATCTATTATTGCTTGAGTTTTAGGTTTGTTTTTTTCCCCTTACTAACGCTATTAAGGTCTTCAGAAAAACATTGGAAGATTTAGACAAGTTGGCTAAGGTTTCATCATGCTTTATCATTGGTTAGCACAGTTCATTGTTTTGTTGAGCGGTGAATTTTTGGTGAATTACGGTAAGTTCAGAGTATACAGTCTGACGGCCTTTACTCAGCAATTATTATCCCGACAGGGAGAGAAATTTGAAGACTTTGAAGTCCACTTTAAGTAAATTTTTAAAGTGGCGTCGATTCTTGCAAAAAAAAAAATAAGTACTCCATTAATGACCAGGCCAAAAATGGGGCATGTTGAGCGAAAAATACGAGCTGAGCCCGAACTCCCGATCTGTAGCTTGCTGCTTATGTCCGCTCGGATAGCGTAATGGCAGACCGCACATTCAGTTGAACAATGTTAAACGAATTACTCCCACTGCGCATGCCCAGAAGAGAATTTGACGCAATTACGACGTTGGCGTAATTTTAAAAGAAGATAAATAAAGTATATGGTTGATGTCCTGTTATCTGGACGTAAACAATTCGGGGTTTTAAAATCTGTTAGGTTGTACGTTCCTTCATTACTTAGGTGTAAATATCAATTGTAAACTCCCCAAATTTTCGTTTAAGAAGGATTACAAAACAGGAAACATTACACGATGTTTATTGATTGTATTTCTGAGGAATAAAAGCAATCGATTATTTACCATGCGTTCCATTCATAAATACTTTAAAAACTTAAGGAATATATCTAGTTTAAATTACTGAATTAAAGCCAAAGAAATTATTACTAATAACTGATACTAAATGTAATGTTTATGAACAAAATAAACCAAAATGTAATGAAACAGAAGCAAATTCAATAAGCACAAAAAAAGTGTCTATAGTATTGCAATCGTAAAGAGTCGCTAAGGCCTACATGACGAACAGGCTTGTGTAGGGTTGTTTATTTTTATTTTCGAGTATTTTCTCTAACGCCAGGGGTACACTATTGAGCATGCGCAGTAAGCGAAATTCGTTAAGATTGATCAACTCAATGTGCGGTTTGCCATTACGCGCTCGGATATGGCTCCTTATTCAGTTTCTGCAAATTTAAGGACTATTTCTGTTGCTTTGTTTTGTTAAGCGTGGAAGAATTATGTTCTTGTGACAAAGTTCTGCCGGAAAAAAAAAGTGGTGTTTATTTCCACACAATTGGCAATTCATTTTTGAACGGCATGTTTCCACCCCATATCCATCTTTTAAACACACACACACACAAAAAAAAACAATGGGCCTTTTCAACAGCACTTTGTTTCTCTTGTAAAGTTAATTAAGGAGCTCTTTTACAGTTCTACGATTTATGCTCCTCAGAACAAAATTTTTAGAGTTTCTTATTATTTAGATGATGCCGAAAGTTCTGTTGCTGATGATGTTCTGTGTTGAATTTTTCTTTCTCTGGATAGTTATTAAAGTAGCTTGTCTTCTTACACTAGTCAAACTTTGAGTGGCGATCGAAATTCTCTCCGTCCCCACCATTTCATCTTGAAGAAAGCCAAAAAGGCGATCTAGATCATTAATAGTCATTAAGGCAAGAGGGCGTTTCTTCGGGTAATTCTTCCTTCGCTTGTCCATGGGCGGTTCTAAATCGTTCCCCTGCTTCATCCGGAAGAGGTGGCTCAGCAAAAGGGTAAAGCATTGCAGCATATTTGTCTTTGGTAACTCCCAAAGTTTCTAAAGCTCTTAGTTTTGTTTCCAACTGATCATACAATTTTCAAATTGAAGCCTTTTGTGACTTATGACTTTAACAACACGATGGATAACAGATCCTGAACGTAAATTTTGATGAGTAACTCCTCCTTTCCATATCATAACTGCAACTGTTTCACAGCCTTATCATAGTTTTCACCGCCAGGAGGAAAACTTTTAATTAACTCATCAGCGGATGAACCCTTCTCCATAGCTTGAGATACATGTAGTTGATAACATATAGTTGTGCACATTCATATTTATCAAGATTATCAAGGTTTGTGCGTTTATCAGTTTTCTGAAATTGTCCCCAAAAGCACAGCCAATTCTTGATATTTCCATCAAAAGTGGGTAAATTAATTTTAGGGTATTGTAATAAATTATTAGGTGCAGTACCTACAACTACAGGATCAGTAGATTCAGCAGAATATTGACTTTTTTCAGTAATGAGATCCTTTAATTTGTTCTCTAAAGCTCTCCACTTGTCAATATAGCTCTCTGATACATCGATTGCTTCTTCAATATCTTCCTCCTTATCTTGGGACGTAAACAAAAGGTCTCTAAATTCATATTCATACTTCACCATTAATTTCGCTTACTTTTAATTTCGAAAATTTACTATCGACAGATAACTCAGTTCACTTTTACGAAAGTCATTGTAAGCAGTCATAGTCTTCTATACTGTTTTCCATAAAATTTTAATTTTTTCATCATGAAAATGTAACAAGCTTAATAATTATAACTCACTCAAATCGCAGTAGATGTCTTGTCCACGGGCACCACATGTCGGATGCCGATTTCAAAACTCAGCTATAACTCGATATTCCTAACATTCAAGACCCAAATAATGCGCAAAGTATTGATACAGCACTTTTTGTATTCTTTGTGACATTAATGATTACAACGTTTATAAATTAAGACTACGAAGACAATTCTCATTAACTTCAAAACATTAGAATATTCTTTTCAATTGTCAGACTCAGAATTACAAAGTTACAAACGTTAAACACGTGAAGTTATACTGACAACAATACGCGTGCTTAAATTTAACACTCAGTTTTCTATAGCACGTACGTACGTATATAACGCATCTCGCATAGCTCAAAAACGTGTAGCCTCAGAACGTTGAAATTTTGTATATAGGACTGCTATAACGTGCAGTTTTGCACCTTCCTTTTTGGTTGCAATCAGCCGCACCAAAAGTATATATAGTATATGTAGCCACTCTGGTACTCAGCTCCGTAAGCTCAGTTTTTTACGCTTACATGTTTGTAAATTGTGCATGTTTTGCTCTCAAAATGATTGAATTATGTTGTTCTTATCTTCGGGTTAAGGTTTTTATGCCTTTAGTTAATTTTCATGCAATAATTGTAGAGCTGTCAACAATTTAAAAGTTGTTTAACTAAGGCTAAGCCTCATTTTTTTTACCATAGCAGCCGTATTTGTTTACATTTGAAACATACCAGAATAGTGAATTACGTCAGTTTCTCCCCTTCAGTGACTTTTTGCCGAATGGGACCATGAGTAAGCTTCCAATTTTGTGCACCGAAAAATCTGCCTTCTTGCCCGCTGGCCGAATTGCTTGCTTTTCCGTAGAAACTCTAATTTTAATTGTAAAACAATTTTTTAACTGTTTTAATTGTATTTGGCATTTTATGTTTTTCTATATTTTTCAATTTTTAATGAAGATATTTTGAGGTTTTTATGTATTTTTGCATTGCCGCGAAATGAGAACTGAATTAATTGAATGAGAAATATATTTCTAACGAATTTCAAGGAAATAATTTTAAATGAAAGCAGCAAAAAGTGCATGTACTTTAATATGCTTTCCAAGGAAGTCATGTGGTGTCCGCATCAGATTTTTTTTTTTTTTTGGAAACTTAACTTCAGTTAAAAAAATTTATTTTATAATGATTTGATTAGGTTAACCGAAATGTTAATAACAATTAGCTATGTAATTTCTGTTTCGGTGCACAAACGGGCGTCGATAACAATATCCGACTGATAACATTAACTACTATCACATTAAGCGGCATCTACTGTAGATTAATGCATAGGTTTATATTCCTGACCTGGAATTTTCTCAGCATACAAGTGTAAGAAAAGTGCAAAATTAAATTAGCCAGAGAACGTCAAATTTACAATATGCCTTACATCAGAATCATTTTATATGTGGTTCATTAACTTGAAAATACACTGACTTCCAAAAGTTAAGCACGGCGAGGAAAATGCTAATGTCCGGAAGCCAATCAGAATTGAAGAGGATGCAATTCTCTGCAAAGGTAGATGGAAGTATGCAAATATGTTAGGTAACAGCCAATCGCGCTTTCATGTCAAGAAATATGCAAAAACAGCAGTCTTATAAAAAGCCAGCTTTATGAAGGGTTACAGAAGTTGATTGTAAGTGCTGATAGAAGGTGTTTAAAACTTTCGTACAATTTGTTTTCAAGATATACGTATTTCTGATGACTTCCAGAAGACGAACGGAAGATTCTGAACGCTGGCGTGCTGTGGGGCGCATTGAAGCAGGACAGTCGATCACAGATGTTGCTGTTTTCTTCGGCGTTCATCATTCTGTAATTTCACGTTTATGGAAACAATTCCAAACCACACAGAGAGTTGTCCGAAGGCCCGTAGCCGGTCGCCCAAGGGTTACAACCCCCGCAGAAGATCGATATATTGCTATTGTAGCCAAGCGAAATCGCAGAGCGACCTCCACACGTGTGGCATCTATGGTTACAGCGTCCATTGGTAAGGCGATATCTGCAGCTACTGTACACCGAAGATTGCATATGAGTGGACTGTACGCCCGGATACGTCGACTTTGTGTTCCTCTATCCGTCCAAACAAGAGGGGCACGATTACAGTGGTGCCGGGACTGACTGGGGCAATGCCATATTTACTGATGCGTCAAGATTGGTTCTGGGGCACGATTACAGTGGTGCCGGGACTGACTGGGGCAATGCCATGTTTACTGATGCGTCAAGATTGGTTCTGGAGCCAGATAACAAACGTATAAGGATATGGCGTGAACAACGAACATACAGTCAGTCCCGAAACATCACCGAACATCACGCATTCCGAGGCGGAAGCATTATGGTGTGGGCAGGGATTTCATTAGGATATCGCACCGACCTGCACATCTTTAAGCGGGGTTCTTTGACGGCTGTCTGGTATCGAGATGAAGTCCTAGAACTCATTATGAGATTGTACGCTGCAGCAGTTGCCCTTCTTTTGTTTGAATGGACGATAACGCACGTCCCCATAGAGCTGACATCGTCGATGACTACCTGGAGAGTGAAGGGATTGCGCGTATGGCGTGGCCAGCATATTCACCCGACCTTAATCCCGTTGAAAAACTTTGGAATGCTCTTGGCGTGCTGTATCTTCACGTTTCCGACCTCCACCCACTCTTATTGAGCTGAAAACTGCTTTACAAGAAGAATGGCGATTGCTTAATTCTGCGGTGGTTGACCACCTAATCGAAAGCATGGTCACAAGGGGTAAACTTTCTATACAGATGTGGGGGATCACATACCCTATTAATGACCTTTTTTTTTTCATTTTATGCTGTTTATTTTCATTTTATACATAATTCTATTTAAGTCTTCAGTATGTCATTATCTGACAACTTAAAAAAATTGAATATTGTTTTCATTTCTGTATATAGTTATTGATTTTGTTTTATGCATAAATATATATGCTACTTTCCTGCAGAATTTTGTGTCAATCAAAGCAGTATTTGTTAATTTTTTTGTATTTTACATCTTCGTGCTTAACGTTTGGAAGTGAGTGTAATAAAAAGAGCCTTTCAATGTACGCTGCGGATAAAAAAAACGGTTACAATTCTATAACTCCTGTCCTACTGGGCCGATTGACGAAATTCAAATTGTGTTTTCCATGTCTCGAAAGCGCGACTTAGGATATGTATTAGATTTATATATAGCCTTTTTCTAATATATGTATTTTGACAGAAAATCAGATTTTTTTCTGAAATGATATATCAATTTTTTTACGTATTTCAATTCTACGACTCAAATTATGCCAAACTGCCAAGTTTTGTAAAAATCGCACGAATAGTTTTCAAAAAATTAGCTCTCATAATTTTGGCTCCTTAATGCTAATTCAATTTGGCACGTATTTATTAATATCTCTTTTTATTACACTTACTTGATTCCTTCTTTCACAGTTCGAAATTTTATTTCACTCTAAATAAAAATCACCCATTTTTTGTGATTTATTTTTAAATCATTTCTATCAATTTTTGCAAAAAATTTTAAATTATAACCTATAAAATTTTTACCACCAACTTAAAGTAGATGTATTTCTAAGTATACCTCCAAAAATTATTTTTTATTGAAACTTTTCGAAGATCTACGTAAATTTATATGTTGGCTCGTGTTGAAATTTGGCATATTTCTTGAAAGCGATAATAACATCTAATGTGGTTTACGCACTTTGCTAAAATTATTTGAAAAAATGAACGTTGTGACTTTTTCCCCCTCGTGCACAATGTAAAAAGGTAGGAACGGGGTGACTTTTTTTTCGCTCCCGCACAAGGGAAGGGATAGGAAAATACGTCGCTGTGTATTAAGAAGTTCGCCAAATGAATTATTCTTGGCGGAAACTGGAAAAAATTTTTGAATTTCTCCGTAAATTTCCCATTAAATTTTGCAAAATTTGATATTTTGACATAATTTGAGTCGTAGAATCGAAATACGGAACCATAATTTCTGAAATAACATACCAATGCATAGGTATGTTATTTCAGAAAAAGACCCATTTTGTGTCAAAATACCTATGTTAGAACAATGCTATACATAAATCTAATATATACACAGTCCAGTCACATTAATGTGACCATCTGTCAAAAGCCAGAATAACCACCTTTCGCAGAGCGGACTGCTGCGAGACGTGCAGGAAGAGAGTCACATAGGTCCCTGAAGGTGTTCTCTGGGATGTTGAGCCATGCCGACTCTAATGCCGTGGCCAGCTGCGCTAGATTACGCGGTTGAGGATCCATGGCGCGAACAACTCGATCGAGATGGTCCCACAGATGCTCGATTGGGTTTAAGTCAGGTGAGTTTGCTGGCCAGGGGAGGACGGTAAACTCATCCTGGTGCTCTTCGAACCACGCACGTACACTGGCAGCTGTATGGCACCTCGCATTGTCCTGCTGGAAGATGCCATCATCCTGAGGAAAAACAATGCGCATGTAGGGGTGAACATGGTCCGCAAGGACAGATGCGTACTTGTATTGATCCATTGTGCCTTCCACAATGATCAGTGAACCTAGAGAATGCCAGGAAAACATTCCCCAGACCATAATGCTCCCGCCTCCAGCTTGGACCGTTCCGGCAATGGTTGCAGGGTGGTTCCTTTCAGAGGTTTCACGCCTTATACGCCAACGTCCATCTGTCCGATGGAGCATAAAACGCGATTCATCCGAAAACGCAACCTGTCGCCACTCAGTGGACGTCCAGCTGCTGTACTGGCGTGCAAATTCTAGCCTTCGCCGTCGATGAACAGCAGTCAGCATAGGTGCACGAACCAGGCGTCTGCTTCGGAGGCCCAGACGCAGCAATGTTCGCTGAATAGTACTTTGGGAGACACTTTTGGTAGCCCCTTGGTTCATTTTGGTGGTCAGTTGCTCAACGGTAGCCCGTCTATCTGCCCGAACGCATCTCCGCAACCGTCGTTCGCCTCTGTCATCTATGGCCCGTGGTGCACCACATTTGCCACGTCGCTGATTTTGGACAGTCCCATTTTGCCATGCACGGTACACTTTTACCACGGCGGCACGCGAACAGTTCACAAACTCAGCCGTTTCGGAAATGCTTCCACCCTTGGCCCGAAAGCCAATGATCATGCCCTTTTGGAAGTCGGATAAATCGCTTCGTTTCTGCATTACGCCAACGATTGAAATGTTTTCCGAAGCCCTCACACACCCTTTATATACGCTCAACTGCACTGTGCTGCCACCTGCCTTCTGTGATTGGTTATTTAACTCTGACATGGAAAGTACGTGGTGGTCACATTAATGTGACTGGACTGTGTATATATCCTAAGTCGCGCTTTCGAGACATTTAAAAAGCAATTTGAATTTCGTCAATCGGCCTAGTAGAACGGAAGATATAAAACTGTCTCCTCCCCCCCCCCTTTTTTTGCGCAATTTACGTTTGAAATGGTGTCCCGCGCGACTCGAGAGCTGTCCATACTTTTTTTTTGGCGGGAAGGAGTATTTAATTATGGCATAGCACTTGAGGGTTCGTGGAGGACTTTCTGGGGGAAACTAGCTCATATTCACGTCACACATAGGGAAAACCACAAAAACGTCCATGCAACCGGCCCGTTCGCGGCATTCGTTCCTGGATCGAGCTACCAGTGTTCAGCTTCGTTATCGCTCGGCCGCTGATGGGCCTCGAAAACTTTCTGGGATTTCCCGGTTTTTGCGCAAGGAGAATTAATTTCAGTGGGTTATGGAAATTAGCATTGATTGCATTTAGGAATATGTAAAGAATGAAAAAGTAATTTCAGTTCCGTAAGGATTTTCTTCAACAATAAATTCATTATTATCAATTTCATATGCTTCATCTCATCTGTACCGTTTGTATGAAAATGTTTTTGTATAAATCAATATTTCCTTGTGCTGCCTAAGACTTATTTTGATAAAAAACATGCGAGCAATCTTGAGATCAAGCATAGATATGAAAATATGTATATAATTCAACTATAAATGTAACCTTAAAAAAATAGTATTTACACCTTGTTAAGTTAAATTAATCCTGTGTTACTTAAAAACAGGTTGCAATTAACCCTTTGAAGTTCGGGCATTTTTTTTTTTTTGAAAAAATAACTGTACATGTAGATAATCTGCCCCTAATACATTGTTATTTCATGCAAAAGGGAAAAAAAAAAAAAAAAAAAGGTAAACCTTCAAGGTAATTCATTATGCGGCTGTCCCACCGCGCTTCTAAAGCAATAAAATGGCGTCTTTGCCCGAGTGTAAATTCTCCTAACATGCTTATAGAAAATGCTAGTTTTAGCAACTAAATGAAAATGCAAGATATAAAAAACGTTTTTGAATAATTATCTAGAAAATATTGATCATATTAGCAAAATATTTTTTTAATTACATAATTTGAAAAAAAAGCACTCCCTGTATGATTTTTTAGGTATTTTTTAATGATTTCATAATAGATTTGAAACAGAGAAGATTTTCGCTCCAGTACTTTATTTGCTACAGCTTTGAAAAGGAGGAAAAGGAGGATATTTAGAAGGCCGTCATATTTATTTACATTTCATCTCTTCTTTTCTCTCCTCAGGATATTTTTCTGTGGTGAATCACATTCATATATCCATTCAGCATTCAATGACATTTCATGTTTCAGGTTTATATTTTCATTTCTTTTGGAAAAAAATACTAAATCTTTTTCAAGTTTTAATATTACTGCAATTTATTAAAAAATATAAATTTGCATTATCTATATATGAAAACTTGAATTAAAATTTTGAATGGTGCTGCCACCTAGTGGTGGCATTTCCTACCAATTTCAACTATTTTTAATTAATATATATGAATTCAAATACTATTCTTTATTAGAAAAGAAAACTTTCAGCTAAAATATTCATTCTAATAACAAAAGTTTTGTTCAAAAGATTTAAATTGCATAAGAAATTGAGGAAAAAAAACTGCTTCAAAATTAAACCTGCAAAAAATTATTTCCTACATTATTTTCATGAATGAATACTACTGCTGCCGTCTGTTATACATTTAGAAAACTAAAAGGCATAATTCTATATATTTTAAATGGAATTTTGCAACTTTCATCTCAGAGATAAAAACTTATAAAAAAGGTGGGACACCTGGCGTCCTACCGCCCGTCAAAGGGTTAAAATTATAGAAACAGCCTTATACTGACATGAAGTTTGAATACCGTACTCCTATCAGGGAGTTCGTTCTTTGAACGCATTGAGGAAGTGGAACATCACGCGAATATTTTTAGAATTTTCAGAAACTGGAGCTAAACAGCTAGGGAATGAATACCCAAGAAAATACAGTGTACATATATATAGCAAAAAATTAATTCTTTTCTTTTTAGTCCAAAGGCTTTGTTCCCTGAAGGACTGTCGTTTTCGTTTTGCGATTTTGCGTCGGAAACATTAAATGTCTGAATCTCTTTTCAAACTGTTGCCACCAAATCTTGCAGCCCTGTATTATATTTAAAGAAATTAAATAATGAAGAATCTGCATAAATGTATGTATATTTCTCCAAATGTGATAAAACAACGGTACCTAGAGCCATCCAATTTGGAATTACGTACGTACCACCCCGAATAAAATTATGAGGGTACACTTTTAGCTTTTAGAAATAATTTATTTACAATCTTAGAATGTATAATCACAGAGAACTGCTATACCAGCATAGTTCTATTTTTTATATCTCCGTATCCAAAGTGTTGCCAATTACAAGTTACTAAATATTACATGTTACCATTTACAAATTATTAAATATTACATCTTCCGTTTTTTAAAGAGTTCAAAAGTTTTAACAGTCTTAAATCAATCCAAATACCTGGCCGGCTTTCTAATCACTCTCCCACTTCTAGTTCTTAGCTCACCGTTCCTTGTTTCTGAGTTAGCAGAGTTTGGTAGTTGATCTTTTAAACTTTGCCCTTGAGAATATTTGGAATCGTATCCTTTTACATCTGTTTTCTGTGTATTAACTCCTTGTTCTGTTCTTCTAATATTCTCTTCAACAGCTGCACTGTTTTCTCTAATATCTTTTCTATTTCTTCTCAATACTAATCCACCTGTTCTAAGTATATATGATCTAGGCGTCTTATGCACTTCTTCTACAACTGCTGGTTTCCAGCGATTATCTTGATATACCCGAAAACAATCTCCTTTATTTAGCGATGGTAATGTTTTTGTATGACGATCATAATATGATTTCTGTTTAGTTCTTTCTTGGTTGATTTTTTCTTTTACATTTTTCACAACTTGAGGTTTAAGTAATTGTTCAGATGTAGGAAGAACCGTTCTTGTTCTTCTACTCATAAGTCGTTGAGCTGGTGATCCTAGCATCTCATTAGTTGGAGTGTTCCTATGAGCTAACAATGCTAAATAAGGATCAGCATGATCTGCTTGAGCTTTCTTTAACAATTTCTTCGCCGTTTGTACTGAACGCTCTGCTAATCCGTTCGACTGTGGATGGTATGGACTGCTTGTTATATGTTTAAATTGGTATTTCTTTGCAAATTCTGCAAATTCTTTACTTGCAAACTGAGGTCCATTATCAGATATCACTATCAATGGTATACCGTATCTTGCAAAATGAGATTTCATGTAACTGATCACTGTCTGACTTCGAGTATCCGGTAGTTTAGAGATTTCAAAAAAGTTGGAATAGTAATCTACAATTAATAAATATACATCTTTGTTAATCTCAAATAAATCTGTCGCAACTTTAAACCAAGGTAAACTGGGAATTTCATGTGGTATCATAGGCTATCTTATGTTTTTGTTCTGGTATTCATTACATATAAAACATTTTGAAATTGTATCTTCTATCTGCTTGTTCATAAGTGGCCAAAACAAAACATCTCTAGCTCTTTTCTTACATTTTTCTATAGCAAAATGACCCTCATGAATTAAATTTAACATTTCCTTTTGCATAGATAAAGGAATAATTACCATTCCTCCTTTGAAAAATAAGTCATTTCCCATTGTCAACTCATCTCTGTAGTCCCAAAATACTTTGACTTGAGGTTCTACCTAATGTTTCCTTTCTGGCCAGCCTCTCAGAATATATTTCTTTAAGCAATGTAGTGTAGCATCACATTCACTTTCTTTCTTCAATTCATAAATTTTTTCATCAGTTGCTGGAATCAGTGTACAAATTTCTGTATCTTCATCACTATCTTCTTCTGTTGTATTCAAATATACTCTACTCAAAGTGTCTGCTGTTAATAAGTCTTTCCTCTTTTTGTACCGTACATCTAGGTCATATTTTTGTAAATTTAACAGCATTCTTTGCAATCGCTGCGGTGCTTTAAAAAGAGGTTTTTTAGTTATGCTTTCTAATGGTCGATGATCAGTTTCAACTGTAATACGTTTGCCATATATATATTGATGAAATTTAGAACATCCAAAAGTAATAGCTAAAAGCTCTTTTTCTATTTGAGCATAATTTTTCTGACTTTTTGTTAGTGCTCTGGAAGCATAAGCAATTGGTTGGTTTTCTTGTCGCAAAACAGCACCTAATCCTTCAGAACTTGCATCTACTGAAAGAGTTACATCCTTATTAACATCATAGAATTTTAATACGGGTGCTTTTGCAATTAATTCTTTAAATGTTTCGAAAGCTTTTTGATGCTTTTCAGTCCAGTGCCAGAGAACACTTTTCTCAAGTAACTGTCTTAATGGTGCAGTAATAGTAGTTAAGTTAGGAATAAATTTGGCTAAATAATTAATCATTCCCAAAAATCTTTGTAGCGAAGGCACATCTGTAGGTTCTGGCATTTTAACAATTGCTTCCACTTTAGAAAAATCAGGTTTTAGTCCATTTTCACTTAACTTGTGCCCTTAAATTTGGCTAAATAATTAATCATTCCCAAAAATCTTTGTAGCGAAGGCACATCTGTAGGTTCTGGCATTTTAACAATTGCTTCCACTTTAGAAAAATCAGGTTTTAGTCCATTTTCACTTAACTCGTGCCCTATATAATTCACACGATTAACTTTTATTTTACATTTAGCCTTATTGAACTTCAAATTATTTTTTCGTGCTCTCTGGAGTACTTCTTTAAGTCGTAACTCATGTTCCTTTTCATTAGATCCCCATATTAAAATATCATCTATAATACATTCAACGCCTTCTAGACCTTCTATTATTTGGCTTAATTTTCTTTGGCAAATTTCTGGAGCTGAACACATGCCAAAAGGAAATCTTTTAAATTTGTATCTGCCAAAAGGTGTATTGAATGTACACAAATTACTACTTTACATTTAAATTTTCCATTCTTTGTAATTCTTGCTTAACTTTATCACGTATAGCTATGGGTATTTTCCTTGGAGGATGAATGACTGGTGTTACATCTTGTTTTAACTGGATTTTATATTCTCCATTCAAACAACCTAAGCCTTCAAATACATCTTTGTATTCCTCCAGTAAGTCTTCAGTGTTAACAGACATTACTTTCTGAATCAAACCCAGTTGCAAACATGATTTTAATCCTAATGTAGAAGGTTCTTCTTTGTCAATAACTTGGAATTCCACAACAAAATTATTTTTTCCATATTGGCAGTTAAGTACTACTTTTCCTAAAGTATCCATTTTATTCCCAGAGAATGTAACTAATCTTTTAATTTCAGACTTCTGTATCGGAACATTTAGCAATTTCACTTCGCTTTTAGAAATAACATTGCACATTGCTCCAGTATCTAACTGCAAATTTAGTTTACTTTTATTTACATTAATGTCAACAGTCCATTTCTCTTCCTTGTTATCTGAATTAAGGTTTAATGTGCCAACATAAAATTCTAACTCTTCCTCACAGTCGTGATTTATTAATTTAATTTGTCGGTGAATCTTCGGATTATGGTAACTTGGTGGTTTTTTGGCGAAAATTTGGCGAGCAACCGTGCTACAGCAACCTGCCAATTTTTTTGGGGGGACGCCATTTTGTTTTCACAAAGTAAAGGTTTTTTTTTTTTTAACTCAACATTTTTTTCAACAATCTGCTAGCCGAATTACGTTTATGTTAGAATTTTTATGGAAAAAAAGTGCTTAATCATGACGAAGATTAGGTGCGAAATTGTTTTTAAGTGCTTATTAGCTAAAATCACGATCGGAATTTTCCGGAAAGTAGTGGAACAAACGTGCACAGAAATTTAATTTACAGGGCAAATTTATGTATGAAACATGTAAATAATTTTTCTCGTAAATTAGAAAATTTTGCACGAAAATGCAGGAAAATTTTGTGAATCTTTGAAGTTGGTAAAAAAGGACATATATGAAATTACCTGATCGCTAAAACGTATGTATACTATGCAAGCTTTTATATGTTCAGCTTGCATATACCCTTTCCAAGGATGAACATTTGCACGTATAAAATAAATAAAATATGCAAGAAATTACATTAATTTTCTTTTCCCTCTAAATTATCCATTATAAAAGTCACCTGCGAATTTATAAGGCAAACATTAAAAATGGTTGCAAATACTTAGTGTCAAATATTTAACTTATTTCCATGCAGGTTTACTTGTACTGAAATGGATTGCAAAATGCTACAAACGCATAATGCACAAAATGACTATCATTTAAT
>KK120406.1:158296-201150 GCA_000611955.2 Stegodyphus mimosarum | reverse complement strand
ACAATTTTATCTTTTATTAAACTATCCGTTAACTGCGCAAACTCGCATGTTCTAGCTTTATTTCGAAGGTCAGTTACATATTCATCTATGGTTTCTGACGCGGTTTGATTTCTAGTAAAGAATAAATGTCTTTCATATGTAATATTTTTCTTAGGAATACAATATTCCGTAAATTTTGTTTTAATTTCACTTAATTTAATTTCTTTACCCTCTTCTATAGGAAATGTATTATATATTTCAAGACCACGAATTCCTATTACATGAAGAAAAGTATTAACTCTTACCTTCTCTTCTTTACTATGTAATCCACTAGCTACTTCATATATTTCAAATGACTGCAGCCATCTCTGCCAATTCGAAGCTAGATTTCCATCAAATTTCATGGGCTCTGGTGGTTTTAAACTTTCCATTTTGAAAGCAAAACACTCCTGACACCATATAAAATTATGAGGGTACACTTTTAGCTTTTAGAAATAATTTATTTACAATCTTAGAATGTATAATCACAGAGCACTGCAATACCAGCATAGTTCTATTTTTTTATCTCCGTATCCCAAGAGTTGCCAATTACAAGTTACTAAATATTACATGTTATCATTTACAAGTTATTAAATATTACACGTACCACCCCGAATATGCGCAAAATTTGAAATTTTTTCTTATTATCTATTTTATATTTTGTAAAACTTTAACGCATTTTTGATGAACTAACTCAAACAATTTGAAAGAGAGCAATGGCAACACTCTACGGGGAAAAAAACCTTTTTATCTTAAGCGCGCGGAACTGTGTATCAGAAATTCTAAAGAATTTCTTTTAAAATTAATTTGTGATATTGCTGTTGAACTGAATTTTATGATTTAAGTCCGAAGAGCATGATTTTTAACAAATAAAGGTAACATACAAAACGTTAAAAAAAACGGCCCTTGGAGGTAATTTAAAATCCTAAACCTTTAGGTTTTTTTTTTTTTTTTTTTTGTAAATTTTTCATTTCGGGCGGCTGGCTACGGAAGTAGAGAAATGAAGTGCCCCTGGCGCCATCTGATGAGCAGGCGAGACGGTAATTTTTTTCCCTCTTTGTTATACAAAAGTTCTGGCTTGTGTTTCAACCGAAAAACATCGTTCTTTGTTTCAACGACACCATTTAGATTTTTAGACTTGTGGTAGAAAATGTGTAAGTTTTATTAAAGCCATTTTAAAAGTTAATTATTTCTACGCCATTTTAAATGTAAATTATTTGTAGAGTTTAAAGCTTTTCTTTTTTTTTTGTTCAAGTTAACCTTCATTAGGCTACTTTAAATTATTGATAGAATTATTCTTATGATGCTTTTAATTATATTTCCGTGTTTTTGCTATTTTTGGTTGTGTGATTCGTAATTTTTGCCATTTATGAAGCGAGTTTGTCGGGGAATAACCGCCGTTTTTACAAGAATGACCCGTTATTCTTAACAAAAAGGTTCCATTATTTAAATTTTTTAGCTTGTTTGTAGCTCTGATTGACCATGTTCTTAAAAGTTAAATTACTAAACTGAAATTTTTTGTTTTTATTTTTTGATTGTTTTATAGATATGCTTGGCTATGTGCTTAATAAGTGAATTTCTTTACTTGTACATTATTTTTTTGAGTTGTGATTCTTGCAAATTGAGGAGACGAAACATTATCGCTTTAATTAATTATTGTTATTTGGGCGGAAACATGTTTGATCCCCTTGAAAAGTCACAGTTTCCTTTCAATGACAGTAACTGAATTTTTTGGCCTTTTACAATTTAATTGATTTTTGCATTTTTCACAAGTCCCTCCTTTGTGCATGAATTTAACAAATTTTAAAATATTTGTACTCATAACATTTAAGATTTCAATTTTTTCTTTCTTATTAATACACACATATATATATAAATCGTTAAGCTGCAAAGTTTTATCAGAATGCATTTAAAAGTAAACAATAATTCTTTAGCTGGCACAGCACTCCTGATCATATGTTACTATTATCAACATAGCACTCTTCAAATAAACTCTCCTCAGTATTTGTAAATATTTGTAATTGAAACACGTATAGTTTAATGCTTATATTTTGAACTTCATATAAATACTTGTATTTAATTTCTTCCCTCTCCCAACAGAGCTACAGCTTAAAAATTTAATTCAACAAGGAAAGTCATTTTTCCTATGCCTAACGTGAATGCAAGTCAGTTTTCCTTAAAAAGGTCATCCATGGAGAGCTTGAGAATATGAGAAACCCATATGTTGAGCTTTGAGATTAAAATTAGGCATTTCAAATGACCTTGAAGCGTCGAATTTGATACATTTAATCTCTCGGTGATCTCACGATTTGTTATTCGCTAGTTTGCATCAGCTAATGCATTTATTGTGCCTTCATCAGCTTCAACTGGCTTTCAAGAACATGGCATATCTTCAAGATCAAAATCGGAGGATCAGATTTGCAAACCAGTTTTGACACTGGCATTCTGTCAGTACATCTTCTCCATACACATTGGATAATTAGTTTCTTGTTTGGACAGCATTTTTACCTTTTCAATGGTAAAAAAGTAAAATATGCCGAAAGTGATGCTTTTCATTTTCCATATTTGAAAGAGTACCAACCAAAAACTACTGCATAGAATCAATCATACTTTTTCACAAACAAGTCTTGCTATATCAGCTGTCAAAATATATAATGATTATGCTGCTGAAATGAGTGACGTTGGCTGTCAAAAAAATACAATTAAGCCCTCCATTGGGAAAAAATTTAATTACTTTACGAGCTACCTAATAATTTTAAATATCAAACTGAAATTGTTAGTTTTATTTCGTAATTTTTTTTTTTTGTACTGTTCTGTTATTAGAACTGGCTTCAGAAATATATGAATGCATGTGTATATGTATACACACATATATTTGTGCTTATATATATACATACATAGATGAAGACATAAGTACATGCATGCATGCATACATACATTTCTGGATCCAGTCTTGATAACAGAACATTACCATTTATTTGATGTATTTGTATATTTTAACAAATTGATTGTCATCTGTTATGAGCCTAAAGTTGTTATGAAAAAATTCAATTAGTTATTTGAATGGCTCTAGCATAGTAATCTTTTAACAAGTAATACTAGAGACCTTTGTGTTCATAGGTAACAAATAGAGGAGGTTTACAGATTTTGAAAAAGACTTTTAAAAAAAGACATTTTGAATAAAAGTCTGTGTACTTGTGCAAACTGAAGTTAACTTTCTTGCCAACCGAATAGTTTCTCCCTAAACAGTTCTCCATACATTTTTGATAGTGTTTAAACATTCTTTTAATATATATGCATTTTGGGTGGAATGGTTTGGTATCATATTTGATATTGTAATGTAAAGTGTTCAGCATAAAAGTTTCAGTATGTGGTAGTTTGGTGCAAGAAAGAAAATTTTTTCAGTAGTCGTGAATAAATTGCTCTTTTTTTTCTGCCACTGCTGATAATGATAATGAAATAAAGTGTTCCTCCCCCTTTTCTATGAACTGGCATAATCTAACTTTCTCGTACGACAAGTTAACATGGTTTTATACTTTCCACCGTTTTTATTTGCATTTTTTTTTTTTTAATTCTTATTTGAGAAGTTGATCAACAACTACTAAGAAATTTGTGTTTTCATTGCACCTTTAAATGTATATAATTTTTCTCTGTGATGATTTTTTTTTTTTTACACCAGATGTTGTGATTGACAATTTTGATGGATTTCTTTTATCCCCTTTTTAGCTTCTAAAGAACAGGAGCAAAAGAATATGGAAGAGGAAGAAGAAGCACGCAGTGGACAAATGGAGAACCCAGTGAGTCAAAATGAAAATGACATTTGCATATTTTGAAATTTGTAAAATATCTTAGAGAAAACCAAAAGCTTTTGCTGTAAATTATGGAAGAGCAAAATGATGATAATATTTTAAAGCTGAGCAGTAATGCATATCAAGCAAAACAGATAACTTGGTGCGAGTTATCTGTTTTAGGTGAGGGAATAGAATCTGAAATTTCAGGGGATAAATTTAACAAGTATATGTATCACAATCAATGTAAAAGATTTATGATCTTTTATTCATGATTTTAAGATTAAATGCAATCAAATTAATACTTAGCTGCCAAAATTCGTGGAATTCCTTGTTACTAAAAATGTTTGGCTCTAGCCAAGAGAGAGGCAGTAATTGGATATGGCATTGAACATTTCTGGTATTAAGGTCTTTTGCTGCCCAGTGCAGACTTTGTTATTGCTTAACTCTAAAAATTTTCCTGTTACTAAATTCTGCTCCCCAAAGTGGCAGCAGCAGGTCTGGTTGTTGTTTAGCTGTGGTACAAGAAAGATGTTGAGCCATGACATCTGAATAGTTTCCTATAACTGCCTAGTTCTTGCAGATGCTGGATAGTATCTACAGGTAGATGTTCGGATCACATATCTTATAAGTACCTTTCTGGATTCAGATCTGACAAATATAGTCACAGAAAGGTTGGGAATAATACTTTAGAAGTTCTAGTCATGGTGCTTTGTGATTCTAAAAAAATCTTACCTTTATTAAGATGCATGAAAGTTCATTATTGAGAATCTGTGAATCCGGAATTGGTCAGTATACTGTCAGTGGATGGCTTTCTGCATTCATGGTGTTACATTGCAACTCAGGAAGTGCTGAATGAGCAATATCAGAAATTTAATGTCCTATTCATCAGAAGTCAAATCCTGTTCAATCTTGTTGATCAGAAGACTGTCCCTGTTCAAAGTCTGATAATTGACATTGATCTTCTTTATATTGGAAGCTGTTATGCTAAACTTAGAAATTCTTGCAATTGACAATTCATGAGTAATTCACAGTAGCTTTTACTTGATATAAGCAGCTCCTAATAATCAGAATACTACTATCGTAGGATTTTTGACATCCAATTGTTAATGTAAGACATAATAATAAATAGTGACTATTCAAAGTTTTAAAGTTGTTTCTCTCATTGTTACAGACTGATGAGCATCCATCCCCTGCATTTGAAGAAATGTTTATTCCTATAGAAGCAACCCTGTTCAAGCGCATTATCAGGAACACTAGATTCCAAATGGAGCGAAAGGTGTGCATAAAATTTTTACTTTTAAGATTTGATTTATGGCGGTTGATCCTATGTATCTCCCCAGAATGTATTTAATTATAAATTATTCGTATTTTAAAAGATATGTCTCACAAAAAATTGCATCTAAGTGTTTGCGCAGAGTATATATGTGTCATGCAGACAGCAATTAAGCTACTAAATGGAATTAAATCTTTAGAAAAATGAATGCCCACATGGAAGTAGTGTGCTGTTTGTTCACCGTATGTCGTTGCTGCATATGTTGCTGAATTCTAGCGTTAGTATGCACTGAGGATCTATTTCACAGTATTCGTGCTAACTGTATGATATGATTATTTGTGCATTGTTCAAAAATGCAAGACCCAGTATGAACTAATCTCCTATTGTTAATAATAACATTTTACCCAGCATAGGATAGCACTGTGTCCGTGTTGTGTCAGACTGGTAGTTCTGGCTTCATAATTTTGGCATTTTCAGCAAAGTGGCTATAGGTATGAGTGCTACCATGCTGGTGTCGGATGCAAAGCTGCTGATATAAGCCAATGTTACTAAGTTCATGGCATATTAATAAAAATATTAGTATTTTGTTCATATGCACACCATTCTATCAAGAATCCATTTTGTAATTTTTAGTAATTAAATTAATACCTGGAAAGGCCTGTGATAGTTACAAAGCAGGAAGGAAATTTATTCTAACAAGGTGAATGTATTAAAGAATAATCTGTTGTTTCAATTAAATTTGAGGATTCTGAAGAAAAGAAAAATATTTAATATGTTCAGATAAAGCTTTAATCACATAAAACATTCGGAATAGTGCAAATTTTTTTTTCCTTTTAATAAAATATGTAGTTTTCTTCCCATAAAATTACATTTCATAAATTAGCAGTTATGGAAAAATGAATGCAATATTTTTGCAATTACGTATCCACTTGGTAATAATATTAAGTGAATTTTTTTATATTTATTACTTTCCCGTTTTTCTGTTTTTATATAAATTCAGACCGATGGATGTATTTCAGCATGCTTAATAAATCTTTTTTATCATGTTTGTTTGTTTTTTGGTGGGCAATTAATATTGGTCAAACTGATGCTCGAATATCATTGTTGGAGAAAAGTAATAGAGGGGATCTAAAAGAGTTATTTTTGCTTAACATTTAAACTTTTGTTTTTTGAATTTTACTGGAAACCATAGTTCTAATTTTCAAATTTAATTACAGATGCCCCTTGAAGATGCACACGATGTCGTAAAATTTGTACATGCTTTTGTGAAGCACAGGAGAGGTGACAAAGTCAGTTGATTTATAATTTTACTTTTTATCATTTTAAGATTAGCATTATTTAACGTTTTACTAAATCTTTGCTATGTAACTTATTATGTTGAATAAAAAAAAGGAAAATATCAATTTTATGAATGGTAAAAGTAAGCAAATTTGTACTTATAATATTAAAACTAATGGTAGTTGATGAAGGATGGGGAAGAATAACCTGATTGGGATTAAAATAAAATAACTAATACAAGAAAACCATTTCTATTTCATGTTAAAGTTTTAATTTTAATGTCTTATGCCACTGTTGGGGAAAAAAAAAACCTGACTGTGAAAATTATGCAAATATAAAGTTCTGAAAATGACACCTAGCAAGTACTTACCCCCTCAGTCTGTACTAATGGAGTCAGTGAGCAAAATTTCATGAACATCCACTACTTTTATAGTGGGTTACAATGTGGTGTGTAACGTCAAAGTTTGGAGAATTAGCACTTATTTCTTAAAGTAAGATGATCGGACAGTAACAGTGAATGCCAAACAATGCACTGCAGTGTCATAAAACTTTTCAGGAAGGTGATAAATTGAACCAACCTGTGCTCTAAATGGGATGGAGCAATTGTGCACATGGTTAGGGATTCGATAGCAGAAGTGCTGTGGAGGTTGTTCCTGGAGAGTTTAATTTTCTGCTGTTGAAATATCATGTGATCTTCTTGTTCAACACATCTCTTGGTAGAATACTAAATCTCTCATTTGTAATTTTTAGCTTCTGCAAATGAAAACTACTATTTCAAAGTAATAACGAAACTGGGGGCAGATAGGACTATTGTGAATTTGAGAAATTTCTTAAGGTACTGGTGCTGCCTTATCACCTGCTGTCAATGATTTCCAAAAACGATAAAACACTCATTGTAACTTTCGAAGTCGGACAGCTAAAATTAATAATGTCATAGACCAGAGTCAGTCGTGATAAAGTTCATAGAAAATTTATAAAGCCATCATCATAAACCATTTTAAAACTCTTCCTCGTAACCGCCTCATAGTCAGTGTATCATCGATTCATAATTCTTGGGTCTTTCTGTATTCCGTTGCATAAAAAGAAGAAATTTTCATGTGCTGCTGCTCAGAGAATTTCAAGGGTTATAGTAGATTTAAGGGTGCCCCTTTTATTATCGGTAAGTTGTTGTTTTATTTGTGGTAACCTGAGTAGTTGAATGCTATGAAAACCCAATTATGACATAATTGGTTACGTGATTGCGGTGAATTTGAATGATGGGAAAAGATTTGGAAAGGCTTGTTTGTGTGTCGGATTGTGGAAAAGAAGTACACTGTTATTTTGTGATTTACATGGTGTTATTTTGTGATTTACATGGTAAAATGGCTGAATGTGTTAAGATTAATTTGGGAATGAAAAGGGAAAATGCATTAATTGACTGGTGTGTAAATGAAGGTTAATTTAGTAGCCATTATAAGTGTCCTGTTTGTAGGAAGGAAATGCGTATAGTCGAATGTCGGAGGATACTGGCACTATGGAAGATATTTTTTACTCTTATTTTTGTGAATTTGTGTGGCAACACCAGTATACAGATTCTGGTTCAGATAATTGTTGGAAGCTTTTGGATGCTGTTACAGAATTTTGTTGACTGAAGACACGTAAATTTGTAAATAAGTGGTTATTTCCTTTCTGTAGTTCCTTTTTTATGTTATTCATGTTATGAATTTCCTTTTTTATGTTATTCATGTTATGAATTTCCTTTTTTATGTTATTTCATTGTTTGATTTAAAAATGTAGTTTATTGAGCTTATATATTTTTTGTTGGCTGCTCCTTTGACTTTTTAAGTGAGTATAGATCGATGTGTGCATGGACAAATTCAAGGGAGTGCATAGTGCCTAGTTTGTGCAATTCTCTTGTGTTTTTTTAAGTGAAAATAGGTTGATGTGTACATGGACATTGTGTTTGTGCAATTCTTTGACTTGTTATTTCGGATTTTGATAGCAGTGATATACAAAGCCAAAATAAAAAGTCGAAGAATTGCACAAACTCGGTGTCCATGTACTGCCAAAAATCACCAATTATCATCAAGGGTCACCTGTAAATATATTTTTACTCATAAAAGTTCACAAAGATCAAGTTTATGTTCACCAAAAGAAAGACCTTTGCATGACCATTCCCATAGCTTGATGAATATTGCTTTCTTCCTGTTGTAAGCTGAATTTCATTAAGATTGTGGGGTAACTTTGTGCATTCTGATCTGAGATAGATTTAAAAATCTGCAGTTCCTACAGCAGTTGTTACAATTATACATGTTTAAATAACCACTCATTTTATGACACTTTCATCACATTAAAACAATGTCTTTGTTGTTAATTCACATTTTAAACAGCTTTCTGTGCCTGCCTTTTCATTATTCAAGTAATAAATTTGATTTCAAAGCAGTTCAGTAAATAATGTTTTACTGAACTGCTTTGACATAAAATTTATTTTAAAAAATTCTCTTGTAATTATGTTGACCACCATCTACAGTACAAACAGTACTACAGTACAAAGTCGGTAATCCGGACATCTATAATCTAGAATGATCTATAATCCGGACCTCAAAGTAACAAACTTTTTTCTTATATGCTTTATGCATGCGCATTTGATTTTTTTCCTTCCATAATAAAACGTGGAGATTTTCTAAAACGGCCGAGATTGCAATCTTGTTTTTTTCCCTCCCCCTAAGGTATGCAGTAGCAGATGTAGTTTCTCCAAATGCATTGTATCAGTTTACTGCAGACAGCTTGTCCTAAGAAGTTTCTTATCGTTTGGTTGCTCGTGACATTTCCTTGTTGATGCTTTTGTGGTACAGTGTGCTTTTAAGCTTTAAACAGCAATAAAAGTGCAGGAAAGCAACAGCAATAAAGGTCCTATAAAAATAACGGAAGTAAACAAAATCTCAGTCATGATCATAACAAAGCCAGAAAGGTTTGTTGGTTTGACCTTCAGAATAGTTTTATAAAGAACGGGGTCAAAGCCTAATGGAATCTTTGTTAGAAAGTACAAAGGATGTCATTCGAAATCTTCGCACCTGTTTTCTGCGTTAATGGATGGGGAGAGAAGGAAACTGCTGTGAAACTGGAAAAGTATTTCGGGCGGTTGGGTATTTTGAGGATACAGAATAGCGAAGGGTCTGGATTTCAAAGAGATAAACTAGGCCAAAAATTCTCTTTACTGATTTTAAGGCATTTCAGTTAATGTTACAGATTGCGCTGTTCCTTAATCTTCTAATTGGATCTGGCTTATTATTTTTTGCAGACTGTTAGAGCAATTTTATAAAAATTCAGCTTGAACTTTCGATTATGTCAAAAAGAGTTTCCAATTCTGGAACTGCCAAAGGATCTACAAAGCGAAAACGTGTTTCGATGTCCATCAAACAAAAAGTGGAATTGTTGCAAAAAATGGATAAAGGCATATCCATCTCAAAATTATTCGAGGAGTATGGCATTGGAAAGTCAACTGTATATGACATAAGCAAAAAGAAAAAGGAATTTTTGAATTTTTTGTGGATTCCAACATCCTACTGGCAATGAATAACAGAAAAAGGGTTCATTATGCTAAAAGTGACGATCATGACAAAGTGATGATTGTATGGGTCAGACACCATCGCAGCAAGGGTGTGCCATTGACGGGTCCAATGCTAATGGCTCAAGCCAAAATATTTCGTGTAGAAATGAACTTAAACACTGAGTCCACATATTCGACAGGTTGGTTAACCAAATTTTAAAATCGCCATGGTATAAGACAATTAAAAATTTCAGGTGAAAAAGCTTCAGCTGATACTGAAGCTGCTGAAGAATTTGCAGATGAATTCATTGAACTCATTACTAGTGAACAGTTATCTCCAGAACAAATTTACAACGCTGATGAAACTGGTCTTTTCTGGCAATATGTATCACGAAATACCTTGCCAACGTCTACAGAAAAGGCTCCAACTGGTTTCAAAGATTCCAAAGCAAGACTAACAATTTTAGCGTGCGCAAATGCTGTAGGAATGCACAAGTGCAAACTTTTCATAATTGGAAAACATGCATGACTTCGAGCATTTAAAGGAGTAATGATTTTCCCCGTTATATATCGCGCAAAAAAAAAAAAAGAGCATGGATGACACAAACATTGATGAATGATTGGTTTGAAAATCATTTTATACCCGAGGCTCGGTGACATTTGAATTCGGTTCTTTTACCTGATGACCCAAAAATAGTCCTGACTGATGACAACTGTTCGGCGCATACTTCACTTAGTTTTAGTGAAAGATAATGTATCCGTATTATTCTTCTCTCCAAACTGTACGTCTATCATTCAGCCTATGGATATGGGAATAGTGCATGCGCTGAAATGCAAATATAAAGTAGCATTTTTAAAATCTATGTTAAATTTCTTCAACAATGGCAAGACTATTCAAGAATTTTTTAAATATTTTAGCATAAAATCTGGTGTACAGAGCATTGCAAGATCGTGAGAAAATGTGTCTTCAGATAGTTCTCCAGATACGTTAAAAAATGCTTGGCATAATTTATGGCCAGCTATCATATTTCATGGTGAGGATGATGATGATGATAGCCGCAGATTTGAAGGTTTTGAGACATTGCAAATTAAAGTGAAATTTTCCAGTTATTGGATTATGTAAAGAAATGTGGAGAAGCGGTAATAAATGAAGATGATATAACAGAAATTTTTCATTGCGATGACAATGCCTCAATCATCAATGAATTAACGGACGGCGAAATCTGTAGTATGGTTCTAGATCCAGAAAATACCGCTTCCGATAGTGAAGAAAGTGACAGAGAGGTTATTGAAAACGAAAAAATTTCGATTGACAAGTTAGTTGGTATTCTCAACACAGCAATTACAGGACTTGAACAGTGGAACTTTGTAACTGAACAAGAAATTGTCTGTTTATAGAATTAAAGAGAAAGTATTAGCACAAAAAGCGAAGCAACTTACATTGAAAGAAATGTTTAATAAAGTAAACAAATAAAAATTAAGCTTTTTTCTTGTAAAATTTGATACCCTTTAGATCATAATTGCTCTTTATTTCATAAATTACTGTTTCATATTTTTAATTGTATAATTTCTGCATGCCATCTTACCAGATTTAAATTGATGATCTATAATTCGGAATCCCCGAGGTCCCGACGAGTCCAGATTACGGACTTTGTACTGTATTTGTATGTTTCTCATTTTCCTGGCCCATAGGCTGTACTTGGAATGTGTAATGCTGAAAAGAAAGCCTGGTATAAGCGAAACTCTTTTTAGGATTTCTTTTCATAACTAAACTCAAATATGACTGCAGGTTTTTTTAAAAGTGTAGTGGTGAGAACTATTGTAAAGCAAAGGATATCTGAGTTAGAGATTTTATGAAGTGCAATAAAATGCTTTCAATGTTGTTGAAGTTTTTATTTAAATCCGAAAATAATTCATACAGCACTCTAATTGTGATTTTATCCTTTCAGGCTTCAGATCGTGATATTAGAGAAAGTATAAAAGTCATATATAACAGGCCAGCAAGTGACGGTAATTAAAAGTTTTTTTTTTTGGTGCATATGCTGAAATTGAATGTTTGTACATATTTAGTATAATTTTCTTCCCCCTTTTTTTAACTCGGTACTTAGTGTATTATTTTTAGTAGGCATTTATTAATCTTCTAATAGTAATAAAAGTTTCAGTTAAATCATGCTGCTTCAGATGCTCTAAACCCTTTCTGGAATGAATTCGAAGAATTTGGGATTATTTCCTTCATTTGAGGAAATGTGTGTATTAGAAATAAGCAAGTGATTGTTTCATTTATGAAATAAGAACCAAATGCTGAGAAGGTTTAAGCAAACCTTTTTATTGAAAATGCAGCAAAAATATCATGAAAAGACATGACTTGTCTGTACGTTTTAAATCTCTGTAGCTTCCAGGCAATCAGTTAGCAGAAAGTTTAAGTTAGAATTTAAATTCATTCAATAGTGGAGACTACAAATGCAATAGGCCTATTTAAGCGTTGGCTGAATTTTACCAAGTCAACAGTTTAATTTTTGTACCAAACTAGCTCTAAGGCTGGATAAATAATGAAGCAGAGCTGGCGGAGATAAAAGTACTATGGTTAGCATTGCTGCTAAAAGTGGCATGCAGGATGTCGACGCCTTCCCATAACTAACGCCTGAGAGAACAGACATATTGTGTGAGGTCAGCCCTGCAAAACAGTACAACCACATAACGGACCATTAGTTAGGAAATGGGCATATTTACAGCATGTTCAATATCCTCTCATACGGTGCGTTGATATTTGCCGCAGCGTGGATTATCAGCACAGCGACCATTACTTTGGCTTCCCTGGGCAGTGCAGCATAGAAAGAGATGCCTACTCTGGTGTGCCGAATGACAAAGCTGGACACAGGAGTGGCACAATGTAGTCTTTTCAGACGAGTCCTGGTTCTGCGTATAGTGTTGTGATGGCTATATACAAGTCTGGAGGCTCCGAGGAGACTGCACGTTTCCTGCTTCTATTCGGTATCAGCCTAGGGACCCCTCACCTGGTGTGATGATTTGGGCAGCCACTGGGTACATGGCATGCACAACTCTAGTTCGGATCGACGGTAGTTTGAAAGCAGATCGGTACGTTTCTGACATCTTACGTCTTGTGGTTGTGCCCTATCTTTGAGGCCTGTAAAATTGGATTGGACAAGATCCACAGATTTCATTGCATATGTTATAAATATTCTAAAAACGCAATAACTGTGGATAATAATACTAAGTATGGGATGTTTCTTAATACCATTTCTATTCGAAAATAAATGGAATTAGATAAACTGTGTCAAAGAATTAATTGATGATGCAGAGAAAGTATTGAGAATTTAAAATAAATTTCAATTTTGATTTATTTACAATTTCAGTTTTTATTTATCTATTAAATGAAATGCCTTTCCCAGGAATCCATTTCTTTGTTAGATTCCATGTTAATGTTTTTTGTTGCAGTTTTGTTAACCGTGCACCGTCCGTACAGAAAAGTTTGATCCCCCCCTTTTTTTTTAAGCTGACTTTCACAAATGGCATGAGACACTTCGTGATTGTCGTTCACCGAAGGATGATGTACTTGATTGTTGTTCACCAAAGGATGAGGTACTTGATTGTTGTTCACCAAAGGATGAGGTAAGAAATTTTATTTTCTCCGATATTTCTTTAGAGCATATGTCTGAAAAGTTTATGATTTTTTTTACCGATTTCAATTTTAACCCCTTGGGGACCAGCACGCGGAGAATGAAGCTCAGCCATGGGACCGAACCCCCTGAAATGGAACTCTGCCATTGGCAAGACATTTTCAGTAGATAAGTCTACTTTTACAAAAAAAATTCATATAAAATCAGCATTTTTATATAATAACCTCAATTTTTTAAGTTATGTACGTAATATACTAATTATTAATATGTAATATATAAAGAATATCACACTAATCAAAGTAAGTGAAACATGCCAAATAGTAAAATTATAACTATAAGCATGAAAACAAATACAGTACAAAGTCCGTAATCTGGAATGATCTATAATCCGAACCTCAAAGCCACAAACTTTTTTTTTTATGCTTTACACATGCGCATATGATTTTTTTCCTTCCATAATAAAACGTGGAGATTTTCGAAAACGGCCGAGATTGCAATTTTTGTTTTCTTCCCTCCCACTAAGGTATGCAGTAGCAGGTGCAGTTTCTCCAAATGCATTGTATCAGTTTACAGCAGACAGCTTGTCTTAAGAGGTTTCTTATCGTTTGGTTGCTCGTGACATTTCCTTGTTGATTCTTTTGTGGTAGTGTGCTTTTAAGCTTTAAACAACAATAAAAGTGCAGGAAAGCTTTCAACAGCAATGAAAGTCCTATAGAAGTAACGGAAGTAAACAAAATCTCAGTCGTGATCATAACAAAGCCAGAAAGGCTTGTTGGTCTGACCTTCAGAATAGTTTTATAAAGAACGAGGGTCAAAGCCTAATGGAATCTTTGTTAGAAATTACAATGGATGTCATTCGAAATCTTCACACCTATTTTCTGCGTTAATGGATGGGGAAGGGAGGAAATTGCTGTGAAACTGGAAGAGTATTTCGGGCGGTTGGGCATTTTGAGGATACCGAATAGCGAAGGGTCTGGATTTCAAAGAGATAAGCTAGGCTAAAATTATCTTTACATAAGCAAAAGAAAAAGGAACTTCTTGAATTTTTTGTGGATTCTGACACCCCACTGGCAATGAATAATAGAAAAAGGGTTCGTTATGCTAAAAGTGATGATCATGACAAAGTGATGATAAACACCGAGTCCACATATTCGACAGGTTGATTAACCAAATTTAAAAAACGCCATGGTATAAGACAATTAAAAATTTCAGGTGAAAAAGCTTCAGCTGATACTGAAGCTGCTGAAGAATTTGCAGATGAATTCATTGGACTCATTACTAGTGAACAATTATCTCCAGAACAAATTTACAATGCTGATGAAACTGGTCTTTTCTGGCAATATGTACCGTGAAATACCTTGCCAACCTCTACAGAAAAGGCTCAAACTGGCGTCAAAGATTCCAAAGCGAGGCTAACAATTTTAGCATGTGCAAATGTTACAGGAACGCACAAGTGCAAATTTTTGGTAATTGGAAAACATACACGACCTCGAGTATTTAAAGGAGTAATGATTTTCCCCATTATATATCGTGCAAATAAAAGAGCGTGGATGACACAAGCATTGATGAATGATTGGTTTGAAAATCATTTTATACCCAAGGCTCAGTGACATTTGAATTCGGTTGGTTTACCTGATGTCTCAAAAATAGTCCTGACTGATGACAACAGTTTGGCGCATACTTCACTTAAAGTTTTAGTGAAAGATAATGTATCCGTATTATTCTTCCCTCCAAAGTGTACATCTATCATTCAGCCTATGGATATGGGACTAGTACATGCGCTGAAATGCAAATATAAAGTAGCATTTCTAAAATCTATGTTAAATTTCATGAACAATGGCAAGACTATTCAAGAATTTTTTAAATATTTTAGCATAAAATCTGCTGTGTGGAGCATCGCAAGATCGTCAGAGGATGTGTCTCCAGATATGTTAAAAAATGCTTGGCATAATTTATGGCCAGCTATCATATTTCATGTTGAGGACGATGATGATGATAGCCGCGAATTTGAGGGTTTGGGGATATCACAAACTAAAGGTGAAATTTTCCAGTTATTAGATTATGTAAAGAAATGTGGAGAGGAGGTAATAAATGAAGATGATATAACAGAAGTTTTTCATTGCGACGACAATGCCCCAATCATCAATGAATTAATGGATGGTGAAATCTGTAGTATCGTTCTAGATCCGGAAAATACCGCTTCCAATAGTAAAGAAAGAGACAGAGAGGTTATTGAAAGTGAAAAAATTTCGATTGACAAGTTAGTTGGTATTCTCGACACAGCAGTTTCAGGACTTGAACAGTGGAACTTTGTAACTGAACAAGAAAGTATGTCTGTTTATAGAATTAAAGAGAAAGTATTAGTACAATAAATGAAGCAACTTAAACAACTTACATTGAAAGAAATGTTTAATAAAGTAAACAAATAAATATTAAGCTTTTTTTGTGTGTATGTAAAATTTGATAACTTTTAAATCATAATTGCTCTTAATTTCATAAATTACTGTTTCATATTTTTAATTGTATAATTTCTGCATGCCATCTTACCAGATTTAAATTGATGATCTATAAACCGGAAAAACCCCTAACCCGGAATTGCCGAGGTCCCGATGAGTCCGGAGTACGGACTTTGTACTGTACTATACACAGGAAAACAAGATTACAAATATGAAATGTAAAAGAAAATTAAGCAATAATTATTTGTAGGTAATTAAATTCCATTTGAATAATTCTGCTGTGCGTGGATAATTGAAAACGAGAATTGACATACTTGACAGCGACGATATTTTTCGCCGAGCATATGCAGAGCACATAAGATGCATGACATATAGGTAAACCTGATGTCTTTACCCTTCTGTAATAATGCTGTAAAGTTACTTTTCAATTAATCAAGAATGTCCGTGTAAAATTTTAAAATAAATATAGAAAAGGGCAACTGGTCTGAGTTTTTCCATCATGGAAGTTCGGCTACGTTACACCCGCTGTGGTCAGCTAGATGCATTTGCCCAAATTCTCATAACAAAAAAAATTCAGCTGGATGCATTTCCCCACATTCTAATGACAAAAAATGTAAAGAATAAAAACGAAGACAATGAAAAACAAAATTCCTAATGAAATAAACAAACACGCCGATGTTCCTTTAACTTAAAGAGCTGTGATTCCCAATTTGTTGACACCAATAAATCTATGAAAAACAGATGCACAGAACAGAAAATGATGCTCATACATGAAGGGCAAAAGCCACATGACTTAACCGATGTGAAAACCATTACCATTTAGCACCATCTACTGGCATTTAAAAATTCAAGAAAATCATTCCATTTTCATGTTACCTATACGCGACGCTGGGCCCGTAAGAGGGGAATCGTTGCGTCGCGTATACGAAATGCTGGGCTGGTAAGAGGGGAATTGTTGCACCGCATATACTGGTGCTGGTTCTGAATGGGTTAAGCATTCAAAGTATATTTTAATTGTTACAGTTGTATTTTTCGCAATGAGAAACTTAGTAGTTGTATATCCTCATTTGTGCATGAGTTGAAATTATTATTATTATTATTAGCGATGCTGCCAAGTACATTAATCTTCAATACTATTTCATTTTTGTATAAATATCTCTCCCAGTGACCAGAGAGTAGGGTTGTAACTGTAAATACTGTTTAGAAACCTGAAGCGTCTTAAATGGAGATTTCTACAAAGCTATAGGTATTTTGAGGCTAAGTGCTAAATGGTATCTTTCTTTTATAGAATTTATATGTCTTGTTTAATCTAAAATAAGTACATTTGAATGGAACCTTCACGAGAAAGTGGTTTCCTATGATATAAATTTCTATATATTGGTCACTTTTAACACAGTTTGCAAAGTAATGTTCACTATAGAAAACTTAATCTTGAGAATTTCCGTCATGTAGTTATCTTAAAGATTATGCAAAAATGTTTTTTAATGCAGTTAGATTTTCTTTATTGTGAGTTCTAAATTGCAATTATGGGGAAACATATATACATTGTTAAAAATATAATTAAATTAAGATTCACATTTATTGTTGTTCTTTTAAGATGTATTATACAAGTAATTCATTTAAATATTACAGTATTTAACAGAAATGTTTTCCCACTTGAGATAAGACAATCTTTTCCTTTCAAAGCTGTTAAAAAATGTCCAAGCCCTTCCCACCCTAAATTGCAGATCTTTGCTAGTAAGTTTGTGGTGTTTTTCAAGTTAGGTGAATGTGATTGGGTGGTAGATTCTTTGCGTGCTAAGATAATTCCTTTTAAATCATTCATGTTTTAAGGTTTTACAAGTTGAATAAATCTGAAAGATGTTTCACAATCTTGTGCATTGCCATATGGAGTTTGGAAGTGGAGTTTAGCAAAACCTAGCACTAAGTTAGGGTTTGCTTTGATGTGAAATTACTATGAATGACCTTGCCATTAATGGATCTGAGTGTTTAATTAAGAGGCTTCATGAATTACATGCTACCAGTTTTGAAATATGAGAACTGCTATGACAAACTAAAACTTGCCTATAACCAAAAAAAAAAAAGAAAAGAAAAGGGTTTTAAAGAAAAATTTTAGCAGCACTTGAAGACATTACCGTGGGAAGTCTGGTGTCTCCTATTTTCTGTTCATGCATGTTCAGGATTTTATTATAGTTCTCACTTTTGGATATCATATGTTGATATCATAACTGTTCTTTGGGACAAGCGTATTGATAATCCCTGAATATTACTTTCCACACAAAAATATATATATCTTGTTATAACAAATCTTTTCTGCAAAAAACTTTCTTAATAAAGTTAGGGGAAAAAAAAGCGTGAAAGCAGTATCTTTAGTGCAGGTAGTAATCACCTTTCAAATCTGTGATTTTTTGCCAACATTTGGCTAGTTTTTTTACCTAGAAACTTGGTGGCCGGGAGCCCAAAAACAGATCAACCTCATTTCGGACATCCTGTGCAGAATGGAAGATAGCACCAGCAAGATGTAATTGCAGGTATGGTAAAGGTAGAAATCCTAAGGAGGGAAGTCAGGGCTATATGGTGTGTGTGGCAAAAGATTCCATTCGAATCCATACAAAGTCCAGCCGGTAAATGCAGACACATAGGGTTTTGTATTATCTTGATTAACACCTTTGTGCAGTGGAACTCAGTTTGACATTTTTCCTTGATAACAGTGTCAATATGGACTGGCATCTCGCTGTATACCTTACTTTCGAGGGTTTTACTCTTTTCCAGATACTGTTTTTGGATAATATCATGGCAATCCTACCAGATACAAAGCATGATCTTTTTATTAGTTAAATTGCACTTTGTGATGTTGCCATCAGTTTCACTGGGTGCAGACCAACCCTCTTTCGGCCTGTGTTGTTGAAGTAAATCCACTTTTCATGACAAGTAATGATCTGGTCCAGAATTTGGTTCTTGTGTTGATATTCAAGGTGGTTAGTGCAGACTTGAACATATCTAATCTTATATGCTTTAGTCAGCTCATGCAGCACCTAGTAACTGAACTTGTTCATCAAGTTTATGCGATGCATAGCGATAGTAATGAATATGGCACTAACGTCTAATTCCTTAGCAAGCTTTCGAGTGGTTGCATGCCGATCTTTTTCCACAAGTTCTCGCAGGTGGCCCTTATCGACATCAATAGACCAGCCAGAGCTGTCTTCTTCTTGAATGACATAGTCCTTGTTTTTGAACTTTCGTACCAAACCTTCATTGTGTCATATGATAAAATATTAGTACCTGGAGCTGTGCACATGATTTGGTGACATTTTGTAGCTGACTTTTTGTAACAGAACTGGAAGTAAATGATGGTTGTAATCTGGCAGCATGATAGTTCCATTTGAGACACCTTAACGATAATGATATTTGTTTACAAGTTTCACAACACAGTGTTCTAAAGCCAGTCTCTTTCTTTCAAATGCCAAAAATCGTTTCACAAAATATGGTTAATTCGTTTATAAACCAGTAGTTATTCTCTCTACCTGTTCATGAGCATTGTTTATTTTTTTTCTTCAGAAATATAACTGTTAACTCCTTTCTTTGGAAATGTAATTGTCCTTCAGAAATGAATGTAGCAGCTTAGTCATTATTATATGTCTTGTACACTATGGTTAGCTTCATAGTTTTCCAGAATAATGTGTAGCACTGTTTGACTATTTTAACAACAAGCATTAACTTTTTAGGTGTCATTTATTTTAAAATTATAGATGATTAAAATGACATCCATTAACAGCATAAATTTCCTGTAGTGTTACAGAAGAAGGTAGTGAATGTGATATCATTTAAACTGGAGGGAAAGCCAGATAGTCTTGTGTTATCTAATCTTTATGGGTTTGTGGCAGACACATTGAAAGCCTGTGAAATTGTTCTCACACTTCATTAATCATTGTTCTCTTTTTGCTGTATTATTTGTTTGTTCAAGTCTGTGTTGTGATCTCGTAAATCTTCCATATGACTGTGGCTGGATATCAGATTCTGTTCTCCATTGCCGTAGCACTTGGCATGCAACTTGATTTTTTTACAGTATATGTGTTACCCAAAAGGAAACCAGGTGTCACCTTGACTGTGTATTTAGTACACTGTAAAACACTGTTGGCAAGCTGTGACAGAATAAAAAATAACAAAAGGATTAGGTGATTTCATTCACACTCTGTGTAAATTTTTATTACAGTTGTAAATGTAAAATTTCCAATTAGGTGAACTTTAATTGTTTCTGTGGTTTTAATGTTTGTAAAGTGTTAATATTACTTTTGACATTTTTTTTTTTTTTTTAGAATTCCATAGGAGTAGTATTTCTTTTGTATGATAGAGTGTTGTCGTATCTGCACATCTTTTGCAATTTGTTCTAGAATTTTATATTTCTGTGTAAGATACCTATCTACATTTCTTAGTGGTTTAGATTCATATTTCCTATGTAATTATATTCTTTTATGTAGTCTATAATAATGAGTAAGATGGATTTTTAATGTTCTTAATTTATTTCACTATATTTTGCAATAGCCAGGAGAATCTTTGAAGAAGAAGAAGAAAAAGAAGAAGGTAAATGGTCACACCTTTTTTTAATCATATTCTGGATTTGATTGTTAAACAGTTATTTTTAATTTTATAAAATATTATTTAAAGCAATCTTTTAATACCATATGCAAATTTTGTGTGGGATGGTGAGACAAAATCTGCAATATTGTGATGTATCTTATACAGTTATTCGCATAGAAGTTTCTGTATATATAGATGGGGCGCAAAACACTTGTGAAAAACTGTGCTAATTTTTAAACCTGCAGTATAGCCCTGATATTTGCCACAAAAGTGTGCCACCAAGTTACCGTTAAGAGGAACGTGAAAGTGTCAGTGTTTCAACAGCTGTCACAGGTGTTATATGTACTCACGCATTGTACCCTCTAAGACATGCTAAAATGTCAGACCTGGCAGAATTCTATAGCGGCGTGATTATTGGAATGCTTTTAGTTGGTTATTGAAACAGCAAATTATTTTGGGTGTGCAAGGAACATAATATTAGCTCTTATTATGGCAGGCTACACGAGATTATAAGATTAAATTTTCAAAGGATCACAGTGGCAAATGAAGTATTTCTCAGAAGAACAAGCTACGAATAATGTTCGAAATGAACACTCGTCTCTTGGTTTCTGCCAAACTTTTCAAAAGGGAACACCATGTTTTGAATATTTGTAGCAGAATGGCAATTTATAAACAATTGTTGATATCATGTAATGCTTTCGAGCCTCATCGTGAATGCAGAGTTGTACAGGATTTGATCCTTTAACCACTTGAAGACCAGCGCACGGACAACAAAGCACAGCCACAGGACCGAAGCCCCGGAACATACATTTTCAGTAGTTAAGTCTACTTTTACAAAGAAATTGGTATAAAATCAGCATATTAAAATAATGACCTCCATTTTTTAAGTTAGGTACTTAATAAACTAATTATTAATGTGTATTAACATAAAGAATATCACATTAATGGAAATAAATGAAACATATGAAATATTAAAATTATAAGAATGAAAATAAATACTATACACATGAAAACAAAATTACAAATACAAAATGTAAAAGAAATTAAGCTATAATTATCTGTAAGTAATTAAATTCCAATTTAATAATTCTGCTGTATGGGGAATACTGAATCGACACACAGGACAGTGACGACTTTTTTCGCCAAGCAAGTAAGATGCATCACGCATTGGGAAAGCTGATATCTTTCCCCTTCTGTAATAATGTTGTAAAGTAACTTTTCAATTAATTAAGAACGTCTATGTTAAGTTTTAAAATCAATATAACGAAGGACAACTGGTCTGAGTTTTTCCATCCTGGAAGTTTGACGATGTTACACCCGCTATAGTCAGCTAGATGTGTTTTCTCACATTCTTCTAACAAAAAAAAAGAAAACATTGAGCTGGATGCATTTCCTCACATTCTAATTACAAAAAGCGAAGAGAGCGAAATTCCTAACGAAATAAACAAACACTCCGGTGTCCCTTTACCTTAAAGAGCTGCGATTCCCAGTTTGTTTACACCAATAAATTTATCAAAACCAGAAGCACAGAACAGAAACTGGTGCTCACACATGAAGGTCAAAAGCCACATGACTTAACCGATCTAAAAACTATTACCATTTAGCAACATTTACTGGCATTTAAAAATTTAAAAAATCGTTTTGTTTGCAAGTTACATATACAGCTGAAGAGGTTGGTCGACCCTGGACCTGAAGGGGTTAAGAAGTGCTACAAATTGCCTATCAAACTACTGTATCAGCATTCACGATTTCAGACCATAGTTGCGTTTATGTTTTCAGATGCTCAGAGAATCATTTTTGCCTGTATGTCTTTCTGACTATGAGTAACGAAAATGATGCCCTTTGTACATGATGTGTAGTCTTGTCCACTTGTGATTTTGCATGGGAAATTTTAAATATGCAGACTGATCATGTCTGAGCATTCCTCTATACTTTTTTCCCTGGAGAGCAGCTGCCTTTAAAGATGGCAACACTGCTGTCCCGACTTTTTGTTTTTTCAAGCCAGGACATTGCATCTGGCATTATTTTTAAGGCTATTTATTTAAAATTTGTGCTTGAAATTTGTCTTCAGCTGTACTTTCGAAATTAGACACTGATTTATAGGAGGAATGGCTTGATATTCCCTCAAATGATGTACAAAAGTACAATGCCTCCATTCCATATTGTATACAATGGGTCAAAGAATGATCCAACTGCCTACTAATAATGATTTTCTCCTGTTCAAGAGATGTTCTTATTATCTGGTATCCCATCTGATTTTATATTCCATCAGCTGCAGTGTAAGAAAGTAAATATTTTAATAGATAGTGGTGAATACACCATATTTATATAAGTGCAGGAAGCAGTAAAACATTCACCAGAACTGTGTTTATGGGAGGATGAGTTTTAAGAAGCTTCAAGTAGATTCCAGGAATTCTGGAAGGACTGAGTATGAGAGTGAGAAATTTCCATGTTCAGAAAAAATTTTCTAAATTTTTAAATTTTGTTTTACTTTATGTTGAATTTCATTCTTATTCTTGAATTTCATTCTTATTCTTGAATTTCATTCAGTTTTTATTTATATTATTTTCTTGGATTGATCAAGGAGCCTCTGGGAAGTACATGTGAGTCATAGATTGGGAATCACTGCTTCAGAAACTGGCATTTACCATCGAAATTATATTTCTGTTTATCAGAATTTTACATAATGTATGGTTTATATTTCTAACACAGAAATCAGCATCCTTTTGGCTTTTCACAACATGAGGCTTCATGAGGTTTTTGTAACCCTCTGCAGAAAAACTGTAACATCTTTGTAATTGGTTTTTACATGCTCATATCTTCTTATTAAAAAATTTTGTCATTCGTGAAGCTCGTGGCATTTAATAACACCCATATTTTACTGAGAGAAGTCACAGTAACAATAATATATTCTTCAGTTAGACACTAAAAAAAGGCCAACTTTCATTTTCACTTTTACCTGTCTATTGTGAAATTAACAAATTCTGTCTGTAACTCTTTTCTTTAAAGCAGCAGTTGTCATTCTTTTAAACAAAAACTCCTTAACATGTTAAAACAGTGTTTGTTTCTGGAATTTTGATTTTTATATTGGCCAGTTGCTCTTGCCACTGATTTTTAAAATCATAACCACTATATTTGTGTATAAATATTTTCAGTAGGAAATAAGCATCCCCCCCCGAAAATCAGTACATATATTTCTTTAAATTTCAGATTATACCTTTTTTTTTTTCTTTTCCAGAGAACCAGAAAGACGAGATCAGGACACTGATGAAGGTTTGTATAATTATGATGGAAATTTCTAAAACATTATTGATTTTCTGTGTATGTTGTCATCTGAGAGCAGTGGTCTTAAACAAAAGTTGCCTGTGGGCCAAATGCACAATTTGAAAACAGCTGGGCTGAAATTTTTCTCAAAAAAATTTAAAATGTTACTTTAACAATGTAAAATTTTAAAACTAAATTTTAAATTTTATTTCATAATTATTTATTGAAACCACTAAATAGTAATGATGAAAAGATAAAAATTCAAATCTGTCCTTTTTTATTATTATTATTTTATTTATTTTTTATTTTTTTTGTCTGAAATCGAATGGTTGCTATATGCAAGAAACTTCTGTTGCATATATCAAGGGTGCCATGCTACCTGAAAAACTGGGAAAAGTCGGGAATTCTAAAATTGAGTAAAAAAGTCAGGGAATTTCATACGATGATCCCCCCAGAAAGCTATTTTTGGCAACATTATGATGAGCAGTAAACAGGTCATTTTGGTGTTGGCGACAGTTTCCAAAATTGTACCCAAAGCCATACCGTATACCAGAATTTTACAGAATCTTTTGAACGTCTTTTTTTCTTTTTAATAAATGCCTTATTTGTCATTTTGCAGTCAAATAGGGAAAATAGTAATCAATCACCTAGGGTAACCATTTAATATAACTAAATTCGCCAAAATATCGTTGATTATTGTAATTCAGTTCTTAATCTTTAAGTAATTAACTTTAATGTTATTCGTGTCATTTAATGTGTCTTCTTCCTACGAAATTAATTTATTATGAGTTAATAATGCTTTCAAATTTCAAGCAGTTTTCTCTATCATACTCCTGAAACAAATTCTAGCAGTATGATGACATACCATCATGAAATTTAATGCACATATTTTTTGCTTATGTATGCTGCTAAATAAAGTACCTAAATTTATTTTAAACTATTATTAAATAGATTCCTTTCTTTTGTTTAGCTTCAAAAAATGTGCAAAAAAAGATACTTTTTAACCCAGATTGGGTAGATTCTAATCTCAATCTTCAGTGAAGAAAACAGCTTCAGTTAACTAATAGTTCTAATGGTAATGCTTTGAGGATAAGGCTAATTGCCAAATTTTTGTGTTTTCAAGTTGTACCGTAATTAATTTATCTGTCAGTGCAGCCAACGGGCATTATGTAGATAGACTGGAATTTTCTTAAAACACACATAAAAAACCTGGAAAAGTCAGGGAATTTCTTTCTCCTGTTTGAGTAGCAACCCTGATATATTTTGTAATTCAAATCTTATTGATAGCTTAATATTAAATCCTCAGACTGACATTTATTTAAAATAATTCTAATATGTTGAATTAACCACTAAGTTACTGACTTACTAAAAATAAACAGGTTTACAAAATATTTCCAGTTGGCAAAATTTGAACATAAATAATGACAAACCATTCTCTTTCTTTTCTTTATTAAGTTTTTCTTTGATGTATACAGAAAAAATACATATATTTGTATATCAACAAGGGAATTTATTTCTGGCTACAAATTTGAGCTGCAACACTTGATAACCATCAGTCAATCTAATTAATTTTCAACTGCGGGAAAAATGTGTTCACATATAAATGTGCACTGAAACAAAATGATTATTCTTATTGCAAAAATTCACAGTTAGGATATTTTATTAGTCCAAAGGGGCTTTGTCCCTGAAGGACCATTGTTTTCGTTTTGCAATTTTGCGTTGGAAACGTTAAAAGTCTGAATCACTTTTCAAACTGTTGCCACAAAATATTGCAGCCCTGTATTATATTTAAAGAAATTAAATAATGAAGAATCTGCATAAATGTATGTATATTTCTCCAAATGTGATAAAACAATGGTACCTAGAGCCATCCAATTTTGAATAATGTCCATTTCCACCCGAATTTGGAATTTGTTTTATTATCTATTTCATATTTTGTAAAACTCAAACGATTTAAAAGTGAGCAGTGGCAACACTCTATGGGGGAAAAGAAAACCTTTTTATCTAAAGCATTCGGAACTGTGTATCAGAAATTCTAAAGATATACTAATTTTAAAATTATTTTGCAATATTGCTGTTGAACTGAATTTTATGGTTTAAGTGCGAAGAACTTGATATTTAATAAACGTTAAAAACACAAACACACAAAACATTAAAAAATGCCCCTTTGGACGTAATTTAAAATCTGAAACCTTTCAGATTTTTCTTTTTTTTTTTATAATTATAAATAAAATTTAATTAAATTTGTATCTCTAAATCTTTGAATAAGCTTTATATCATGTAAATTAAGTAGCTCCATTTGAATTCTGTTAGGCAATTCTCATATTTGTTTTTAATGGCAATGAAAATAATGTTGTTACTCCAAATCATTAAAATCTTAAATGTTTATGTCAAATTCTGGTTAAAATAATGCTAATTAAATTGCTGGGAATATATTCTCAAGGTGTGTGAAATTGCTTCAGGAGGCCACATGCAGGCTGCTAGTTTGAGACCACTGCCTTGGAAAACTTTTCTATTTCGTTAATATGCTACATTTTCAAAGATGGTCAAAATGAGAGATTATATTATATTTAAGATTCAACACTTTGACTGCTATTTCTATCATACCAGCTCTGAACAGGCCACATCTCTAAGGTATTTTATTTATTATATTATTATGAATAAAGAAACTAAACTATATAAATGCAATAGATGCAGTTAAGAATATTATTTCTTTAACTTTTTAATCTAATTGATTTTAATAAAAATCTGTTTAATTGATACATTTTTATTTAAATCAATCAGAATAAAAATATTAAATATTTTTATAGAATTATATAACACATTTTTTTTCACTTTTTACAGATGATACATAACATTCTCATGTCAGTCTAAATGAATATTCATCTATTATACAATCTCTACTGGTAAACCATGTTAAACTGTAATAGGATCCTTTTGGGCAATTGTTAAAATCTGGATTCTTTCAGTTTCCCCTCCCCTCTCTAGTTCAGTGTTTCATTATTTATGAAATTGAAATTATCATGAAGAAAATGTATTGTATATTGATTATGTAGTTTGATGAACTAAATTAGGAGAGCAGGCAATTTAAATAAATAGACAACTGCTGATAAATAGACAGCATGCTATTTAATATATCTATGAAAGTGATAAATAAATAAAAATATAAGAAAGGAGGATTTTATAGGAAACACACCTTGTATTAAAAAATTCATTTTTTCTTTCAGAGGAAAATAGAGGTCTGCATTAACGAATTTTGTCATTAATGCCTACCACTGTTTTGAGTTAGCCATTTTGAAGGTCTCACATGTGTGAGATATTGAATTAATTATATGAGGGATGAGGTTTTGGGAAATTCTAGCCAAGTTTTCCGACTGAAGGTACAGTAACTGAGGTTGAAGTCTATCAATAATATATCTCTGGCATGTTCTGCTGAATTTGAAGCTGAGCACCATTCCATATAGTGTTATTTCTTCATTGGGTATCAAGTTCATGAACTTGGCCGTTTTGTTGTATAAAAAGGGTGGAATCGCCAGTAGCAGGAGTATAAGGCATTACCGAGATTTTAAGAATTTTATTTCTGTACGTCTGGACCATCAGGGGATCCATTCTGAATGATGTACAGCTCAGTGCATCCATATAAGCTAAAACAAATACACTGTTTTCAGCAAATCTCTCTCTCTCTTTTTTTATTGTATTGTGTTGAATGTCACATTCTCTGCAGATCAGAAATCGATTATCCATTCTCTGCGCCGAATCTGGATTCATTGGGGAAGAAAGTGATCTTAAGTCCAGTTTCTTAAAGCTTTAAAATGCTGGGATGAAAGAAGTGGATCTGGCTAGCCCACACATGTAAAGACATTCATAAATTATTCGTGTAAGTTTCTTGCAGTTGTCAATGGAAGTTTTCTTTACAGCTGGGTGGCATTTTATCACCTGTTCAGAAGGACCATTATTAGTAAATAAAGTGGTAATGACAGTGACCAGGATGTCCATGAACACTTCCAATCTCTTGGAACCAAATTCTGCGGTTACTTCTTGGTTCATCAAATGGAGAATGTTGTGATCTCTTGAAGGCGCTTTCATTTTGATTGTGGCTCATCATACCATGTGTTCATGCAGAATTTGTTGACTCAGCATTCTGATCTAAGGTGGATATAAAAATCTACTGTTCCTACAGCAAATGTTACAAGTATACAGGTTTTAATGGACCTCTCATTTTATGGAACTTTCATATCACATTAAAACAGTGTCATCGTTGTTAATTTGCATTTTAAACAGCTTTCTGTGCCTTCCTGTTCATTGTTCAGAGTAATAAACTTTATTTCAAAGCAAATTTATTTTAAAAGATTATCGTCTAGTTGTGTTAATTACCATCTATACTATAAGTTTCCAGTTTTTGTGGCTTTGTATAATTCTCTGTACAACCCCTAGTGTAAGTGAAACTCTTTTTAGGGTTTCTTTTGGTAGCCAAATACAAGTGCAAGTTTTTCATAAAAGCACAGGAGTATGAGCTTTTGTAAAGCAAAGAATAACTGAGTTAGAGATTATATGAAGTGTGATAAAATGCTTTCAGTGTTGCTGAAAATTTTATTTAAATCTAAAAGCACTCTAATTGTGATTTTTTTTTCCTTTTCAGACTATAGAAGATAATCTGTAAAGGTTTCAAAAAGCTGCCAATCAAATGTAATTAAAAGAAAAAAAGAAAAACATTTTTGGTCTATATTGTATATGTATATTTTGAACATATTTAGTATAAATTTCTTCCTTGTACCAAATTGTCTGATGATGGATAAGTAATAGAGCACAGCTGGACGAGATAATAGTACTGTGGTTCGCATTGTTTGAAAAAGCTCTCTTAAACTTAATTCTTAGAATTTCTTGAATAAATGATTTGCTTATTTTAATGAAACTTTGTTCACTAGTGTCTGACACTGTTCGATAAGTTCAGAATCATTTTCTTAAACATAGGTAAGTGGACGAGTTAATCACAGATTCCACAACACAGATACTGTTGTCATTTTTCCAAAAGACAGTACAGGTTTACCCGAAATTCTTCCAAGAACTTGTTTCAACATGCCAACTAATCACTCTTCAAAAAACAAATCACCAAAGCATTTGTGGGATTGAAAAACCACTGAATTTTCCTAGTGGTGGTGTATTTATCAATGACATTCTAATCAACGAGTTTTGAAAAATCTGATGCTACAACGAAGTTGCTCTCGTTTTTAACTGACAAAACCTTTAAACAAAATGCTGTGTAAAAGGGAGTTCAAAATAACAGCTAAATATGCAGCACATGCATATATGCTTCTCCTTTTAAATATACCATAAGCCATAACAATTCTATTAGTTTCAAAAATGGATGCATCTGCCATAACAATTCTGATAGTTTCAAAAATGGATGCATCTGTTATGTGATAGAAATCGGTGCTGTTAAATTTCTTTTTGCATATCTTCAACAAATAACACATTTGGATGAAAATGATCTTATGACTTTCTTCGCATTTAAAATCCAGTAATGTTCTCTTAGGATACCCAACAACTTTTAAGAGTAACATTTAAGAGCCCACATTAGAGTTCTTCTGGTGTTCTATCATAATTAACCTTTTGACAGCCTGTTTTTTTCCCAGTCAAAGAAATGGATGTTTAAAATTCTTTGTATCCTTCCAAAATTTAATTTTTGTTTTCACACTAAAAATTCCTTCTTCGTCCTTACGTGTTGTCAAGGATTCTAATTTGTCTTAACAATATGACCTTCTTTTCCACATCTTCATCGTAGGATGACTCTTGAATAATTCCGGAAGACTTTGCATTTAGACAATTAAAAATAAATCTTTATATTTAAGCAATTAACCATATCACTTTCTCATAGCTTGAAAACTAGTAATAGTACCAACTTGATCCATAATGTCTGCATTCATTATTTTTCTTTTCATCAGTTTTGTAGCTACAAGTATTTGAGTCACTTAAAGAACAGATAGAAGAATGTTCATCAGATTTGGTTTTTTCTCTTCCTTGGCTAAAGACTATTCACCAAAATTTTGTTCTGTGATAGGCCAATTAGATGAAGGTTCTAATAGCAAAATGAGTACCTCCCATCTTTACTTGATAACAGTCGTCTAGAGGAATATCTCCGCGAAGGTAAATCAGCTAGATTCTGGATTCAAGGAAGCATTTTTAATGCAAGAGGATCCGTTAAACTATTCGTTTCATTCACTCTGTTTTTCACAAATAACGTCCAAGATTCTTTATGCTGAATCCACTCTAAAACAACTGTAGAGTCAATCCAATAATGTTATTCAATACCTTTTCATTTACGCCCTTCTACAACAGATGTGCACAGTCGAGCTCCCACTCTAGCAGCCATCAGCTCCAGTTGAGGGATAGTCATGAGTTTTACAGACGCCACTCTAGCTTTGGCCACTAGGATATGAACTTGGACATTCTAGGAGGTTTTCCACATGAATGAAAACAGCTGCTGTGAAGGCCAAATGACTAGCATCACAGAATGTATGCAGAGAAATATTTTATCAGCTTATCAATCACAAAACGCTGTAATACGGTCACTTCCTTCAACAAATGGAGTTCTGAAAAACCATTGTAAATTCTTTTTTTTTTCATTAGTGTCGACTTCAGATTCCCAATTGTATTTTCTTTTCACACCCTTTGCAACAACAACTTGTATATCAGCAAAACAGGACATAATAAACCAACATAATAGAATATGTTTTGAGTGACCAAAAACGTTATTCTTTTGGACAAAGTTACATCTGTGTAACCAGTCCAAATTTATCATCAACATATCTTTTGTCTGTCCCACAAAAATCCTTACACAGAAATAAATGATTGAGGATCATTCTCGTTGGTGTACTGCCAGCCTCTCAAATTGAATTTTCCTTCGCTCAGCATGACTTGAGATGTCTCAATGAAGGGTAATATATTACATGTATCAATTAAGCTTCTTACAAAATTACCAACATAGGGACTCAAAAGAAGAATCTTGACATAATCTTGATTATATCAGTCATCATTCAAATATCTTCCCAAATGATAATCTAGGGCTGCTCTTTACACCAAAGAGAAATCTGTATTGCATTGCCTTAATTTCTTTGCAGTCTCTGTTCTTCCATCAGAAGACCTCAAATGATTTCCTTCCATTGGCCAAACATTTACTTGCAAGAAGGCCTTTTCAGTATCTGCAATAACATCATATTTAAATTTCCTAAATCTGAGGAGACTTGGAATGAGTTCTAATAAATTGGGACCAAACTCTAGACATTGGTTCAAAGATGGGGTTCCAGTTTGCCTGGCAGACACTTCGTATACAGGATGTATTTTTGTTGTACCATGTTCCTTGACTACAGGTCTGTGAGGAAGATAGTGCTGGTGTGAAACATGTTCATCTGTGACATCACCTATTATTCCCAGTTCAATCCATTTTTTAAAGACATTGTCATAGGTATCAAATAATTCTCCTGAAAGTAGCTTTTTGGTTGAGGCTTCAAGCCATCTTCTCGCTATATCGGTATTGGTGAAGATAGGCAAATGATCATCTTTCATTGGTAAGATAACTTTGTAACTCTTATCGTCCTTAATTCTTAGAGTCGGTTGAAAATATTTCTTTCTTTCTCTCCCCCCCCCTTTTTTGTGTGTGTGTGTGTGATTTTACCTTGATTGGAACAGATGTTTCTAAGTCGTCTGAAGAAAAAATTTCCTAAATATTGACATTTTTCACAAGCATTGTTACAATTGTCATCGTTGTGTTTTCCATTTCAGCATTCATTGGTGTTTTTCATATCAATGTCCAGCCCAGGAGAGTTTCTGTAGCTACAATACCATTAGAAAGTACTCTTTTTGTTGCGCTAAAAGGTTCACCAGCCACATCTGCATCAATTAAAAGATCAATAGGCCCTGATGAATCTTCAATTCTGATGAATTCAAGTTGATGACATCCATTTTCATTCTGGGCCAGGCAAATCTGTCAATGATGAAGAAAAGGAAGCAAAACTTCAAAATAATCTGAATAAAATACTTCTAATGTATCAAGGTGTCATTCCTATTAACTATGAAATGTAAAAGGGCATTTGTTTATAACAGCTATAGATTTTTAAACATTTTTTCTCTTCCTTCTTTCCCATTGATATGAATGTCAGATTGTAGTGTAGGGTAAACACTGTAGACATGTTATTTTATTCCATGAAATTATAGCTTATAGTTCAAAACAGAAGACAGCAACAGAAGTGTTTGCTGTATCTACATTGTACATATGTAATGATTAAGGCTGTGGAAATGAATAAACATTTTCTGTGGAAAAGCATAAATTTATTTTCTGAAGAATTACTTTTTAGCAATACCCATCTGCTGAGCTGCAACAGCATTATGAATGCAATAAGCATTTTACAACAGCTATACAATGTACCACATCATGAAACACTGGACAGAGCCAGCGAGTACTAGATTTTAGTGAAGCAGGAGCTAGAAGTGGGAAAAAGGGTACGACGTTCTTAGATCATCACTTTGTTAGAGACTTACGGCCAATGCCAATTTCATATCCCCTTGGAACTTGAGAAGTGGAGAAAGTAAAAAATTAAATTTTTGGTTATTCCCATGTATCATGTGCCAGTTTGGCAATAGGTGGAAAAAAATGAGTCAAGATAATACCACTTACATACGAAGTCAAGGCGCTAGGGTTGCTTTAATACTCAGGCATCACAAAAGTCATCTTTCCAACACCTTCGTGATGGTCTCGTAGTGTAGTGAACCGACTGCTATTTGTAAATTTAGTGTGTTGTTAAAGAATTAGTTACATTGAAATTAATTTTTTTATTATGCCACACAAATGCTATGTTGCAACATGTAAAAGAAATTATAAGAATGGCCCAAAGGTGGCTGTATTTAGTTTTCTGAGAAAGAAATAGATTTGGAATTACAGACAACAAAATGGATTCGAGCCTACGAAACATTTAAAGGTAAATGTGCATTCTATTTTTAAACTAGGAAATTCCTGAAAGATTAATATCATTGAAACAAAAGTGACTTGAAAATGTAAAACGAAAAATTCTGCCTGCAAGAGGAAAAAATTTAACTAAAATTCTGTTGCATTCAACCGAAGAAAATAAAATGAACTTTTATTTTATTGTTTCAGTGCTTTCCATACAAGCATGGTTATGTATTTTTTTACTAAGCTAAAATTCCTTTTATTACCATTATGAATAAGAATTATTAATGAATTCTTTAATTAATTTATATTTTTCCCAGGGCATCGGGATTTTTTAACAGGTACATTGGTCTGTGATTGATTAATCTTTCAGGAATATTTTATTTTTGTAACACAGAGTTATGTTGAATTTTGAAGTGATTATAAAATGGATCCTTTACTCAATATAAAATCCACCTATCTTATAATGTTCATGTTATAACTTTCATCAGGTAGATAAACATATAAAATACATCAAGTCGTAATATTAAAGTTGTTTTAGATGATTTAAATGTTTAACTGTTTGGTATGTTGTTAATTCCACCTTTCTTGTTTTTTATGCTGAATGTATGCAGTTACCTTTTATTATATGCTAGGAGCATTTGAGAATGCTCAATGTGAATAGGAAATTAATGCTGTGTGTAATGATGCAGTGTTTTAAATTTTAGTAATTCTAAAAACCTTTAAAAATTAAGAAATATAATTGAAAGAAAACAATTATATAAATTCAATAGTTTTGACAATAATTATTTTGATTTCTGAAATAAGTTACAAGGTGTTAAATTAGTCTGTCTTTTGCCAAGTAAAATTGCCAGAGATTGTAATCTTATTAGTTTTCATTGTGCATGATAGCATAAATCCTGACTATCCTATTAAAGTGTTTTATACACACACATATATAAGAAGTATGAGTTTCTTATACCAATAACACCTAACATGTTAAAACTAGTTCACTTGGGCCTGGCAGTAAGTTTTGATGGGTAGGAAATTTACATTAATTTCTAATCAAAAAACATTTATATAAGTTGTTATATTTGTTGCAGACATATGTGAAAATGTTTTCTTGTATTAATAAAATATATATTGCTTTTAAAAATTTTGAAAAAAGTAAAGAAAATCATATGGAATATAAGCGATCTAGTGACCAATCCGCAGCATTCTGTTTTCAAACAAAATTATGTATGATTGCGAATTTTTCACTCAGTTACATAATAGTAGCCTAAAAGATTTGATTACTGCAACTGAACTCTTAAATGTATACAAGTACTTATTTTTCTCTTTATATATTATTATTTTACCACTTCTCTTTAATAATTGTTTTTAAAAAAGCAATGTTTTCTTAATGCCTTATGATGTCTTATGTTTTTGTATATAAACATTCATATGAACACTAGTAAATTTGCACTCCTGGTTGTGAGCATGTAAATTCTCAAAATGTTAAGTAAAAGAGCGAGGTGAATGGGCTGGCTGCTTGGCTGTTTTTCTCATGTGTAACATGTATACAAGCCAATTTCCCTTAAAATATGAAGGCATTGCTCCCCTTAGGCAGATACCCTTTGAGTCCTTCGCCATGATTAAGTAAAAATAAAATCCTTTTGGGTGACTGTTAAAATCACCCCCTTTCAGTCTTTAGTGAACACACTGCACACTTAAATAAGGTTAGACTTAAAAGGTTTATGCATGTATTTAAGGGATGGCAAAATGCTTACCATTTTATAATTGTTTAACCTTTTAATGCATATTTATTTATTTGTTCTTTTTTTGTATTGAAAGGTGTGTGAATTCACTTCAAATAAGATGATGTTCTTTGATGAAAAAACTGGAAATAAGATAATAGTACCACTGCCATATCTTTGTTTGAAGAATGGAACAGTCTGTTTTCTGATGATCTGTGTCATCTTGGTTCCAGTGTTTCATCAAGGGAATCACCAGAACTATAAAGAGTTAACTGGGGAAAAAAAAAGAAAAAGCTTTAGCATGTAGCTTAGCTAAAAAGGAAGAGTATCAGAAAGAACAAATGTTTTATAATTAATATGAACTGAAAATTTGTTTTTATTTACATATTGTATATTATACACAGGCCCATTCATACCATGATTCTCAATATTTCTAATGACAATCATCCAAGAATTTTAAAAATCATTAATAATTGTAATTGGAATATATCTGTAGGCATTAGAAATGTACCATTAAGATCATTGAAGTATAATCCCATCAAAAATTAATAACCTTAAAGATCTTTTAAGTATTTTAGAGAAACTAGACTTATTTGCCTCTAAATGCTTCATCTGAAGACAATATTCAACATTATTTACAAGTGAATTTGTAAGGTTTTAGTTAAACTAACCAAGTTTATTTTAATTTAAATCTTTTCTATCTCCTCTCTGCTTCAACTTCTGTCAGAAGAAGCGCGCGTTTTTAGCTTATGCTAATTTTTGAAGTTCAGCCAAGCACTATTTAAGCCAGAGGTAGAAACCTCTCGGTGTGTGAGAGCTTTGCCTCAGATCACGGTCACGCCACTCAACGTTCGCCTGACCAGCTAGCAGTTTAAATTTATAAGCCATAGTGCTTACTACGTGATTGCATTGTAAAATAAATTAAAGTGCGGTAGTATTTAGTATATCTTGCTACGCACCCTTTTTGATAGAGGCCAACTTCCGCGAATTGCTCTGCGAAGCAAAGTTTAATTTAAGTTCTATTTTGATTTATTTAAATTTATTTGAGTGTTAAGTTGACCAAAGTGCGGTCTTTTACGTTTTGTATCTCTTCCGAGTTGGGAAGTTTTGTATTTAATAGTGATTGAATAAAAGAGGATTTCAAATCCCTTCACGTGCAGTTATTCTCCAGCCCAGCAGTTACACCAGAACATAGCGTACCTTCCGCTCCCTGTTCCAGTTCAGGACTTAGAACGTAAGGATAAGAACCCTTTACAGAATACAATGTTTCTCCTAAAATGATGCACAGAACACTAAGTCCTGATAGTGGCGCCCGATCCAAAAGAAGAGGATGGCCTCAACAACAAGAAGACGAACCTGAGACACCTGCTGTACCTGTCCAGAATCCTGAGATAGCACCTCCTGGCATAGAAGGATTCGGCTACATCGTACAAACCATGCGAGCAGCCATGAAGCCAGCGGCAAGTTTTGACGGCAAGACAGCCGTAATCAATTTCCTGGAAAAGCTAGACTCCCACTTCATGCTATATCCAGTCCACGAATTTCAGAAAGTCGCTCTTGCTACCAGCGCTTTGAAGGGCCAAGCGCTAAGTTGGTTCAAGTGCATCGGAAAGAATCTCTTGGGGGAACCAGGAAGCCCCACATACACGTATGAAAATTTCAAGAATTCTCTAGTGAAAGCATTTCCCGTGGTGCGAGATCGAGCCAGATTGGAAGCTGAACTGTTTAGCCGATACCAAGAAAGAATAGAAGATTTGTCTAATTTTATTTTGAGGAAAATTCAAGTTTTCAAGCTTTTGTATGGAAGTCGCCCGGATCCTGAAATTATTCAAGTTATACTTCCTAGGCTACTGCCCCAAGTTCAAGATTTCATCGAACTAAGAAATCCAACAACATTAGACAGATTATTTGAGCTCGCGGTACAATTTGAAAGCCGAAGAACAGCCGACAACGAACGACGACGCCAATTTGAGCGAAGAAGTCAGTGGAGTTCGCCAAGACCGCAGCAAAAGCAAAATCAAAGTTACGGGAATAAGGCGAAGCAATGGCCGAAGAAAGATGTGTCTCCTAAAGCGAGCGGCGAACGAAGGGAATTTAATAGAAGAACAAGCAAAGATTCCGAGGGCAACCAGAAGAAAAAGAATTTAAACTAAGAGGGATTTCTTCGAGGAAGGTGAAGAAGTCCGAAGCAGCGCAAAACCCTTCCAAAATCAATTTAAACACCGTGGTCGTTAAGAATTTGAGTTTGCCGAAGATTGAAGTTCTAATCAACAACATACCGGCGACAGCCCTCTTGGATACAGGAGCCCAAAGCAGCTTCGTATCGGAAAGATTCTTTAAGAAGCACTTTCGACGTTACAGAATTTTTAGTGCAAGAGACACGGATGTCATAGCGGCCCAAGGAGAAAAATGTAGCTGTTTAGGAAAAGTACCATTGTTCGTGCGTATCAACAACGAACAGGTAAGAATCCTGTTTTATATTGTGCGTAACCTGCAGACTTGTATTATTCTAGGTGTGGACTTTTTTAGTTTGGCAGAAGCAAAAATTGATTTCAAGGGGGGAGAACTAACATTAAATATGAAGCCAATTGAAGCGAAGAATGATAAGCCCCCGCAGCTGGACTTGGAACATTTACAAGCAGAGGAAAAAGAGAAAATCCAAGGTCTGGTAAGTCACTTTGCGAATTTATTTAGTGATGTACCAGGCTTTACGCAGGTGGTGAACCACGACATTGACACGGGGGACGCTCAGCCAGTTAGGCAAAAGCCATATAGATATGATAGGACAAAAGAGGAAATAATTGAACATCATATTAAAGAGATGTTAAAGAATAAAATCATCACGCCAATTTCTAGCAGTTATGCTAGCCCCGTTGTCCTGTGTAAGAAAAATAATGATTACCCGATTACGCACCCGAAGCGGTGGCGTTTTGCTATAGATTATCGCAAGTTAAATTCAGTTACAAAATATCCTGTATATCCGTTGCCGATAATTGAAGAAATTATTCGAAATATTTCGTCTACAAAATACATGACTACATTAGATCTCACGAGTGGCTATTTTCAGATTGGGGTAAAACCCGAGGACGTACACAAAACCGCGTTCATAACGAAATCTGGTACGTACGCATTTCTTAGAATGCCGTTCGGATTATCCGGCGCGCCGGCAACGTTCCAAAGATGTATGGACATCGTCTTAAGACCAGTCCTTGGTAAAAGCACTTTCATATATTTAGACGATATTATAATTACGAGTAGTACTCTAGAACAACACTTACAAGATTTAAGAAAAGTATTTTCATTGTTAAACGAAGCTGGTTTAAAGATAAATGCGTCTAAATGTAAATTTGCCGCAAAAGAGTTACGTTATTTAGGATTTAAAATTTCCCAAAAGGGAATCGAAACGGATCAGTCAAAAATAGTAGCCATTAGAAATTATCCTGTTCCTAAAACAGCGAAGAAATTATCGTCGTTTCTCGGGATGTGTTCATATTACCGGGCTTTCATTAAAGACTTTGCAAAAATAGCTGAGCCACTGCTAAAGTTGAAAAGAAAAAAAGCTAGGTTTTCGTGGTCAGCAGAAGCCAACTTGGCGTTTCAAAAATTGAAAGACGCATTGACTCAAGCTCCCGTCTTAAAATTTCCAGAAGGGGATAAGGGATTAGAGATTTCAGCGGACGCTTCAGATTTCGCGATTGGTGCAGTGCTTTCCCAAAATGGTCAGCCCGTGGCTTTTTTCAGCCGAACATTAAATGAAACCCAAAGAAACTATTCCGCAACAGAGAGAGAAACTCTCGCAGTGTTAGCATCAGTACAGAAATTTCGTGTGTTCTTTGGAAGTTCTCCAGTAACTGTATATACCGACCACGCGGCGGTCACTAGACTCTATTCTGGAAAAAATTTATCACCCAGATTAATAAGGTGGGCTCTCAAATTACAGGAATATAACCTAATAATTAAACATACGCCGGGAAAAGAAAATGTTGTGGCAGATGCTTTAAGCAGAATTAACTTAGATGAAAATGGAAGTGTAATTAAGATAGCCATGTTAACATCCAAAGTATTAGATTCTCGTGAAACAGTAATAGCCGAACTCAAAAAAGATCCGGAGTTCAAAAATATATACAATTATTTGGCCGACCCTGAGAATTTCAATCATCCGGATATTGTGCCGATAAGAAATAGGGCCGAAAATTACGAATTAATTGACGGACTGTTATTCTATACGAAAGCTACTAATGAGAATCATGAATATAGACCGGTTATCCCAGCTAGCATGAGGTTGAATGTATTAGAAGAGTTGCATGATTGTGCCATTTCGGCTCATTTAGGTATAAGAAAAACTGTTCAGAGAGTTCGCGAGGCAGTTTTCTTTCCAGAACTGCAAAAGTTTACTAGGGCGTATGTCCAGTCGTGCCCAACATGTCAATTAAATAATTATGTTAATTTCCGCCCGGCCGGGTTCCTAAATAGTATTAAATCAGAATTCCCAAATCAAATAATAGGCATCGATTTACTTGGACCTTACCCTCGAAGTAAAGTTAATAAAAGCCGATATCTTTTAGTTATAGTGGATCATTTTAGCAAATGGTTAGAGTTAATTCCGTTAAAACGCGCGTCTGCAAAAATTGTAGTAGATTCAATTCTAAATAAGTATATTTTAAAATACGGGGCGCCCCTAAAAGTTATTTCAGACAATGGTCCTCAGTTTGTTAGTAAAATGTTTGAGGAAATGTGTGCAAAACTGGGCATACGTCATCTAAAGATGGTCCCGTATCGTCCGCAGTCAAACATAGCGGAACGGGTGAATAGAAATGTAGTGAAAATAATTCGTAGTTATGTGAAAAACTATCACTCTACCTGGGATAGCCATATAAATGAATTTGCATTTGCCCTTAGGACCGCCAAACACGATACTACACAAAAAACACCCGCTGAACTCTTCTTAGGAAGAAAGATCTTGACCCCCCTAGATAAACTGTTCTTTGTACAGGAAAGGGCAGAAGAATTTAAAATGAGTGATATACAAAAGTTAATACGGGAAGCGACGGAAAATATAGAAATGGCCCAAAGAAAACAGAAATTGTACTATGACCTAAAAAGAAGAGAGGTCAAGTACAATGTGGGAGATGAAGTGTTGAAGATTAAACACAACTTGTCAAATGCCCCAGAGGAAAAGGTGGGGAAATTTTTTCCGCGTTTTGAAGGCCCGTTCACAATTGAACAAATTACGGGGGCAGTGGTTATATTAAAAAGAAATGATGGTCAAACGCTCAAAGCGAATCTGGACCAAATAAAACCGTTCTATAATCGCAGCAAAATGGCTGTATTTAAAGATTCGTTTCAGGATCCGAGGCAATCGACTAGCCAGGAAGATATACGTCAGCAAAAACAGCAGGAACCAGCTACAACGGCATCGAAAAGTCAGAAAAAGAAAGCTCCCCCTCAACAAAGAAATAAGGACCAAAAATGTGGTTTCAAAAGAAAGTCTCATGATGCAGGTGAACAAATTTACGGACGGAATTACGAGCGTACCAAGAGAAGAAAGCAGAATGGGCAAGGGAAGCCCAATGTATCCAAAAGAACTGTGGAATCATCGGACAGGTGCCTGAGAAGCAAGAAACGCCGATTGCAGCCTGAGAATCAACTTCCCGAATACAGCAGGAACCAGGACAAGCAACGAGCAAGGGCCCAGGAGAGAAGGGCCCAGTCCACCAAACGTCCAGCGGAGCAACCTCCTCTACAAAGGAAATTGCCGAGGATACAACGACGGAATTTCAAAAGAAAAAGAGACGAGCAGGCTCCGAAAGAACAACGAAAAACGAGGAAACTGAACCAGGCCACAACTTACTCAAGTTTTAAAGATTGGGCCAAGAAAAGGATGGACGATCATAATAAGATAAGTACAATTTCGTATTCAAAAGTTTAGTTAATTTTTGAGTATACTGCAAGTTGCAGGACTGATTTTACCTCAAGCGAGGTTGACTTTTACGCCAAGTGAGCGATAAGTTCTCATATGGAAAGTAAAATGTTTTGTTAAAAGAAATTGTAATTCTTAAAGATTTAAAATTACTTAATTTTGTAAATAGATTAATTCTGTAAAAGCAATGAATTGCTGAAAAGAATATGTTAACTAAATGATTTTGTATGACGCTTTGTCTAAAGACTTGTAAAATGTCTAGAATGAAAATTCGGAAAATTGAAAAACACGATTTAGTCTGTAGACTATTAATTCAATGTAATTTGATATTTCAAGAAAGTACCTTGAGAAAGGAATAGGAAGCACTTGCTGTAAGCTTAGAAATTTAACCTATATTTCTGTAAGCTTAGAAATTTAACCTCTATTTGCATTTCAGGATTGCTATGAAATTGTTAATGTGTTATGAAATGTAACAAATAATATTATGCTAGCAATGCACGTTAAGTGCAATATTAATGTGAATGTTGTGTGCAAACTGCGAATTTGTATGCATGAAAAGTTAAAGATTGACTATTTTAGAATGCAAGTGTTAATTAGGCTCTCCACCAAATACACTTAAAGTGTTAGACATAAAGCTAGTGAGAACCTTAGGATTAGCTGGTTATAGGGCGTTTTTTTCAGGTCTCGTATGTCAAGTTCTAACTAATGTTAGTCGATTGTAGGTGGAAGAGTTGAACACCCCCGAACACATAAAAACCCGCAATGGCGGTTTGCTTTACATCCAACACCGGTGAGAGAGCATACGGGGGAAGAATTTAATTGTGCTTGAATGATAATGTGTGTGTGCAAAATTACACAGAAAAAAAAAAATAAGGATTTGTACCACTTAGAATTATTCTGTTATTATGTCATACTAAAGTTGTTTTCCTTCCAGATTTTGCTGGAAGGAGTAAGACTGTTTGAAGAATAAGACTTGAAAAAAAAAATGTTGAAGATTGTTGTTCCAGAAAATTTCGTCTGTATTTTACACAAACATATATTGCCTTGTAAGAGTTGGCCTAAGTTTAGAACAGTGAAATTTTCGACTATTTAGAATTGCTAGTTTTCAACATGGTCCGTTTGGACCAAAGTAGTTTAACTATCGCAATTCTGGCGGGAAGTTTGTAAGGTTTTAGTTAAACTAACCAAGTTTATTTTAATTTAAATCTTTTCTATCTCCTCTCTGCTTCAACTTCCTGTCAGAAGAAGCGCGCGTTTTTAGCTTATGCTAATTTTTGAAGTTCAGCCAAGCACTATTTAAGCCAGAGGTAGAAACCTCTCGGTGTGTGAGAGCTTTGCCTCAGATCACGGTCACGCTGCTCAACGTTCGCCTGACCAGCTAGCAGTTTAAATTTATAAGCCATAGTGCTTACTACGTGATTGCATTGTAAAATAAATTAAAGTGCGGTAGTATTTAGTATATCTTGCTACGCACCCTTTTTGATAGAGGCCAACTTCCGCGAATTGCTCTGCGAAGCAAAGTTTAATTTAATTTCTATTTTGATTTATTTAAATTTATTTGATTGTTAAGTTGACCAAAGTGCGGTCTTTTACGTTCTGTATCTCTTCCGAGTTGGGAAGTTTTGTATTTAATAGTGATTGAATAAAAGAGGATTTCAAATCCCTTCACGTGCAGTTATTCTCCAGCCCAGCAGTTACACCAGAACATAGCGTACCTTCCGCTCCCTGTTCCAGTTCAGGACTTAGAACGTAAGGATAAGAACCCTTTACAGAATTTACAATGTTTCCTAAAATGATGCACAGAACACTAAGTCCTGATAAATTGACGACAATCGTAAAAGAGAGAATTTCACATAAAAGTAATGAAAAATTTTCCCTGAGCAAATATCAAACACTAATTCTGAAAAACAACAATATAGGTATTCTGCAGATTTTTTAATATTTTCTACTTTACATGATTTCACCACACGCATATAATTTTATTTGAAATTTGGATAATATCATTTTTCCGCATACATGAACCATTCAGAAAATTTCTTGAGACTTTAATATACATTCAATAAATGAACTGTTCAACCAAATATTCCCAAGTTACGTAAAATTTAAATTTCAAGCATTATCAGAAGATATGCCTGTTATTTTAATGATTGGTGTAATTATCTAAATCAAGCATTTTGATTATAAAAGTGACAATTTGTGTGGAATGGTAGTGTGTAAAATTACTTTAAATTTATTTCATGAAAAATTTTCTGGACTGCCCAAAACTTCATGACCCTCAGAGTTTTTGAAAAGTATACAGTCGTCAACAAATATTTTTTCTAAACAATTATTGCAAGAAGTTGAATGATAATCTCTTAAGCAGTAATCTAACTAAACAACGGAAATTTAAAACATTTTCTTAATATTTTCTGCAGAATGTGTATAATATGTTAAATAAAAAAAGTGTTGTTTTT
>KK120406.1:137339-158233 GCA_000611955.2 Stegodyphus mimosarum | reverse complement strand
CAAGCAATAATTAATTGTACAGAAAAGTGCTAAAGCTATAAGGTCTGTTATATAATGTACATTTTGTGTAAAATGAGGTATATTTACTGTAAACTAGAGAAATATTGATTTTTGAAGATAAAGTATTTCATCAGTTAATATTCCTTCGGTTTAGATTTTGCAATTTTTTAATCTAATTTTATTTGAAACAGATGTCCTTGTTACATTAATTTTAAACTGTGAGAAGAAAATACATACAGTTTGTAGTTACCTACAATTTGAAAAAAATTAATTTTATAGATATTTACTACTTTTTTACGGAAGAACTTTAGTGTAGTCTTACACAATATTTTCAGTTCATTATATGTTAAATTCTGTCAAAATTAAAATGAAATGTTTTAGAATGAAAATTTTTAAAGATATAGTTGTGCATCTACAGGGCAAAATAAATCCGAAAAATCTATCAAACATAAGCTAGTGTAAAAAAAATAATATTTTTAATTCCGCTGGCCGTATTGCTTGTTTTTGCCCAGAATCTCTAATTTTAATCGTAAAAAATGCATAAATGTATGCATGTTTCTCGCATTGTGATGAAACAACGGTACCTAGAGCTATCCAATTTTGAATGACGTAATCCTACTGCGAATAGGGGCATCTGGAAGCCCAACTTTGAAATTTGTTTCATTATTGATTTCATGTTTTGTAAAATTTAACGATTTTTTTATTAACAAACTCGAGGATTCCAAAGCGAGCCATGGCTACGTTGCACAGAAAAAGTATTCTTATCTCCAGCATTTGAGACTGTGTATCCGAAATTCTATAGATATGCTCAATTTAAAATTATTTTGCGGTGTTGCTCTTGAAATGAATTTTATAGTTTAAGTAAGAACATGATATTTAATAAACAGAGGTAGCACACAAAATGTTAAAAAATGCTGCTTTGGACATAAAATTAAAATCTGAAAACTTTCAGTTTTATTTTTTATTTTTTTTTTACAATTTTTAATGAAGGTGTTTTGAGTTTTTATGTATTTTTGCCTTTCCATGAAGTGGGAACTGAGAAATATATATATAACGAAACTGTAGGAAATAATGCTAAGCAAAATGCAGCAAAAACTGCTTACAATTTAATAGACCATGCAAAGAAGTAATGTGATGTCAACACCAGATACTTATATTTTGATGAAACTTCTGATATCAGCTAATTATCTAATGTGATGCATATATTCATTATGCCTCATTCTGTTCAGTAACAGTTTTTCTAGTCTATTTTTCCATTTGCAAAACTGCTAATCAGTATTGTGTATTTGTCGATTATGCGTTGTCAATTCAATATAAGTCTTGACAACTTCCTTCTTTTACCTTTTTACTGTTGTGTAGCTAATGTTCAAGTTTCCCGTTCTTCAAATAAGAAAACATTTCCCGGTACGCAGTTGATTTTTATTTCTTGGGTAAAATAAAGAAGAAATGTTTGATTACGAAAAGAATAGCTTTTAAATATTTAATTCCAAATTCGTGCTACAGATGGCAGCACAAAGTTCCTGAACAAAATTTTTTTAGGAATTTAACGTTTTCATTATAGATGGCAGCACCAGCTTTGCTCTTAAACCAAGAAATGTGAGCTAAGATGACCAGATTTCGAAATTCAGAATATATGTAATATTTTAACTAATTTTCTTTTCTTTTTTTTTTTTCAAATCTTCTTTATTCTAACTAATTTTCTATTCTTATTATTATTGTTGTGCATATGGTACGTAGGTCAAAATGTAATATATTAGGTGAAACAATTGAAGAGAATTAATTCTACTATTTTGCACAGCATATGTTCTAGAATGCTCCAGGAGAGTTTATTATGACTACAGGTCATTTTATCCGATAGGAAACAAGGGAAAATAATCATTGAAATATTCTGGTTCTTGGAAAACAATTCTTGCCAAACGGAACAAGTGAGTAACAAAAAAGCTGCTTTTATAATTCCTTTCTTAATGCAACAAAAATCTGCTTAAATGGTATTCTGGAAATGTTAATTATATGCAGTAGGAAACCGTAAAATCTTTCGTTTAAGCAGATTAAAACGAAATAATTTAAAGCATAACTTTCGTTTATTTCATGATTAAATACAATGATAAATATGCATCATGTTATTGCAGTTTTTAAAGATTAGAAATCGCTATTAGTAGACTTCTAATAAAATTTTGTAATAATATTAATATATGAACCATAAAATTCAAAGTTCGTCATTTTTAGATTTTAAGTGTATATAATATTTTTTGAATTTTTCATTCATTAATAGTATACTGCATAGTAGAAAAATTATTATTAGTGTTTCAAATTTTAATTTTTTAATAATTTTGTCTTGCATTTGTATAAAGCTCATGGACATATAACCACTTACATATAATGAAAAATATACAGAAAACAATTACGATTATATAGCAGCTGTTTGTGACAAAAAATATGAATAACGTATATTGCTCTTAAATCTAACTCAGTGTTCCGACCACGGAGGTGAAACGGAATTCCTTACTATCACAGCGGGAAAATCTACTAAGTTATACAATGTTGAATATTATGTACTAATAGCAGTTTCTATACGTTACGAAGTCTTCCTTTTCCAAAGTTTAGTTCATAACGTATTAATACACGTTCTGAGTACCTGAAACAAACGCTCAGATTTATACTTCTTGCTGAATGAAAACAAGTCTTACTATTCTATGATAAAATTACTAGTAGTTTAGAGATTACTTAGCTTGGTAAACGCAGACTCTAAGCGTTATTCTGATTATCTACTTCAAATTCTGATCATTTCAAACATAATGTTATTTACGGTGGTTTCTGCTTACGCAGTGTCTTGAGATTTTCTGTATTTTTTAGTGTGTCGGATGTCCACGTGGCCAGCCAAAGAACATCTACAATGCATACTCTTTGCTTTGGCGACAGATATTTCGCGCATGCGCAGCTATTTCTTTCTGCGTTGGAACGGAGCTACTCCTGTTGGGAAGAAGTTTTCCTTCTTAAAACATATTCTTTGGCTGGGTCACGAAAATCCGAGTTTAAATTATTGCGAAACGTCAAAGAACGCTCTCACTGTAGAAAAATGGTGTAACACCAGGGTGCCTGGGTAAAAAAAACCCTACCCCATGTAGAAAAGTTAATTAATTGTGAATAATGTCAAGTGTATAACTTGAGAACCAGATCATAATATATGCCATGTCTTACTATAAACAAGATGGACTAATTGTGTCTAATATATTACAGCGTGTCGACAATAAGAAAAAAACGGGAACTTGCAAAGACATTTACTACTAAGCATATAAACAGATACAAGTGCGAGTCTCATGGTGCTTAAAGGGTAGGTGAGATTTTTAGAGTTAAGTTACTAAATACATTACATTCTCTTTACTTATAATAAAAGCTAAAATCTAGTAAAGCAGAGGAACACATATCACAGTTAATCAAGATAATTACTGAGTATGGCCATAGGCCGTTTGCTATTGGCTACATCATATATATCATAATCATAGACCCGTATTACTGAGTTGTTGATATTAGATTATGATAAAATTTCCGGGCTAGGCGACAATAGAAGAAATTAAGCTTTTCAGTTCGTAATTCTACATGTATTTTTTAATTCCGAACATACCATGGCGAGTTGGTGATTTGCCTTAACACACTATTTTGTGCAGATTGTAACTTTTTTTCTTGAAGATTTACGCATAACGGTTTAGTAAATGAGCAGCTTGTTGTCTAATGAAAGTAAACTGTTTCGAGAAATTAAGGGGTGAAGTATAACTTTACTAACTCGAATCTTTCCGATGATAGATGTAACGTGTGGGACCCATGTAAGATTTTTACTGAGGATCACGCCAAGATAAAAGACTTTCTTGGCCCATGGGATTTCTTCTCCGTAAAGCTGTAGCTTGCTGGGGAGCAATCTTTTTAGTGAATACGATTGCCTGTGTTTTGTCAACATTTCCTTTGATTTTTCATTTTTGCATCCAAGACTCGAGCATGTTAATGTATACTTGTAACCGTTGCATAGCTGGGCGAAGAAATGCGCTTTGTGTGAGGATTGCAATGTCGTCAGTATATATTGCAAGTGTTGTGTTGGGTGTAGTGGGAATGTCGTTCACGTATATCTTAAAAAGAGTGGGTCCAAGCAAACTCCCCCGGGGGGACGCCTGCGAGGATGGGTCTACGTGTGGAGAGTGTATTCGAAACATGAACGACAAAATGTCTACCTGTTAGGTAGGATTTAATTATATTTGTGATGTAACCTGGGAAGCCCAGGTTGTGTATGAGTATATGAGTATACTTTGTATATGAGTGCATCTAGCCATACACGATCGAACGCCTTGGCTATATCCAGAAATAGTCCTCCAGTGACCTTATGCTGCTGCATTCCTTCGCTGATGAACTCTAGTACATGGTAAAGCTGATTGACTGTCGAATGTTTGCTTCTGAATCCAAACTGCTATGGAATTATAATTGGCCAGCTTCCTGCTATCAAAGAACGCTTCTTCTGAACACGTGTTCCTCAATTTCCTGGACACTTGTCGGAGAGGGAAATTCTCGCCGCCAGGTTGCGTCGCCAAATCCCTTGGCGAATTTTCCCTCCGCTTTCTAGCGGCGTAATAGCAAACTGATTTACATTACGTCTTAGGGACCTTTCCTTCTTTACATAGATGTTCTTTGGCCAAAGCTTGAAACCGGTGTCGGAGTTCGAAGGTCACGTTACCAAGAGTTCATAAAACGAATATCGTTTAAAATTTCTTTAAACTTGAAAGGAAAAGAAAATTTTTTGCGCAGTAAATTAATTAATGGATTATTTATTTTGAGCAAAAAAAAAAAAAAAAAATAAAAAAAAAAGAAAATCCGAGTTTAAATTATTGCGAAAAGTCAAAGAAAGTTTCTTCTTGACACGTGTTCCTCTATTTCCTGTACACCTCGCGGAGAGGGAAATTCTCGCCGCCAGGTTCCGTCGTGAAATCCCTTGGCGAATTTTCCCTCCGCTTTCTAGCGGTGTAATAGCAAACTGGTTTACTTTACGTCTATGGAACCTTTCCTACTTTACATAGACATTCTTTGGCCCAGCCACAATTTGCTGGTTTCTTTAAGTTTCAGATTCTTGTATTAACAGAATGAAAGTAATCATAGTCCGCATCACCTTCCTCTGCCCATTCGCAGAAGGAAGTATCCCTAAGTCTCTTTAGGTATACTGGAAATGGCCCATGATTTGTTAAGAATTGTGTTAGGGTAGCACAGCGGAACCTGATTTCCATGTTAATTTTTGGCAATAAGCTAAATGTTTTTCGTCCTACCTCTGCCTCTGACCATCTGCTTTGCCAATTTTATAAGCAAGCTTATCAAAATTGTTTTAATGCGAGACCAAGGAAGTTTAGTAGGTTGTTCTAGTAACTCCGTCTTATTAGCTACCGGTTTCGGTAGAAGGTCCAAAGCGTCACTAACTTGAACCCTGTACTTAAATCGTACTATGAAAAGCCACTGAGATTAAATTTATTTCATTTTCGATTAGAAAATAATAATAGTGAATCCTCTTTTGGCGACATCTCTAACAGATCGCTTCATGAAAGGGGCCTGTATTTTTTAAAACAATAAACACTGAGGGTGAACCTGACATTTTTAAGTCCACCACATTCACAGAGCTGTAAAATCCTCTAAAACCGAGGATGGTCGGGTTGAAAGAGGTTTCCTGTACTTTTAATAAAGCGTGTACATTAATTATACATCTGTCAAAACAGAAGAGAAACTCGCCAAAGTGAAACATAAGATTAGCAAAGCAACAGGCCGTCGAAATCGATTGAGTTCTTGACTAAATCTAGAACAAACTTAGTAACATTGCTTTGCTAATTTTATGTGTACATTTGTTATATTGCTTAAGTATGTGAAATTAAAGAAAAAAAGGACGCTTTATAACAAAAATTTTTCTAAAGCAGATGCACACCTTTTGAACGTGCCTGAAACTCGTTATTCTGCTCAGAATAATTTGTTCAGATTTTTAAGTATTTACACAAATTGGTGAAAACTTTCAGATTTTACGTTATGCCCAAAGAGTGTTTTTTTAACGTTTTGTGGGTTACCTTTATTTATTAAGTATTCCGTTCTTCGCACTTAAGCCATTAAATTCAGGTCAACAGCAATAATTTTAAAATGAGCATATCTTCAGAATTTCTGATACACAGTCTCACACGCTGGAGATAATCCCCCCCCCTTGCAGTGCTGCCATTGCTCGTTTTGAAATCATCCAGTTTGTTAATGAGAAGTTCGCTAAAGCTTCACAAAATATGAAATATATAATGAAACAAATTCCAAATTTGGGCTTCCAGATGCCCTTATTTGGGTTGGAAACGTATGTTATTCAAAATTGGATGGCTCTAGGTACCGTTGTTTTATCACAATGCGAGAAACATATATACATTTATGCTCATTCTTCAATATTAAATTTCTTTAACTATAACACAGGTCTCTAATATTTGGTGGCAACAATTTGAAAAGTGAACCGACATTTATAGCGAACCAACGCGAAAGGTCAAAACGAAATCAATAGTCCTTCAGGGCAAATTGCCCCTTTGGACTAATACATATTAGAAAACAGAGTCGAAAATAGTAAGAGTCAGCTCGTCTAAGTTGTTTTGATTAACGAAAACAGGTGTTTAAATTTATCGTAAAATGATTTTTAGCGAATGAAACGAGAAGGATTATATCACTTGGGAAAGCCAGCGGATGAAACGGTACTATTTCAAGCTGGAGATGGAACGGGAAAGGACGAAACGACAGACGCTAAAAGCATCTGAAACAAACCTTTTGTGAATATGACAGAAATAAACAGACATTTTCTTTAGAAAACGCAATATTTTTATTCATATAAAAATTTTTAATAAGATGGCAGTAAAAGATAGATTTAGTATTTACAAATGTATAAATAAGAATTTCATATTAAATATTTTTTTTAATTTCTTATGTTTTTTATACTGCATATTTTCATTTGCAAGGAAGTTCATCAGAAGATTTTAAAAGAAAAGTTAAAAAAGATAAAGCAGGTTTTTACCGAAAGATAAAGATTTTTAATATAAGTGTAAAAACATACTGTCCGATCAAAAGTACATCAGTTCAATATATACAAGAGCAAAGTCTAAAATTTAGCTTCGTTCTGATTTACAAGTGGATATATACGTTATATAATACCACACAGGCATGTAATGTCAACAATCCTCAAACTCTATCCAGAATAAAATTCTATTTACAGATGAGCTCTTGAGCGTGACTTTTTTTTTTTCCCTCATTTCAGACCTATCAGTGGTCAAATTATAAAATCAATGATTACAGTGAATTTGCCTCAAGTTGAGTTCCTGATGAATAACTTAGCAGTTCATATTTTATTCATTTTTTGGATGGTTAATAGTTAAAAAAGTTGTAATTCATAGTAAAAAAAATTGATAACTGAAAATCATGAAGAAGATACTACTTCATGATTCGCAAGATCTACAGGAGGTACTTTAATATGGAAAACTGTCATTTTGAGAAAAGCTAAATTATTAATTAATTTAAAAATAATTATCAGATTAACTAAAAATAATTATCAAATCAAATTAACAAAATTACTTAGTGATAAAGCCTGAAAAATAAAAAATTAAATTAAACAAGTTATTCCATCACATTTACTGCGCAAAAGCTAAATTAAGGGAAGCTTGGTATTGAATCAGCAATTCCAAACAACAAAATACCGGTTTCCGCTGTTATGAATATAAACAGAAATAAAATCACTTAATTTTATATTTAGTGATAATACTGATGAACGTAAAAAGAACTATCATAAAATATTCAGATAAAAAGACCAGTCTAACTTACCAATCACTCATATCTGGAGAGAACATGAACATTAAAAACATTAAAATGATAATAAAAACAAATAACATTTACATTATTTCCTTTACCTTGTTAAGTTTTGCTGTATCTTTTTCTCATTCACCAATAATGTAAAAAATTCAAATTTTTAGACATTATTAGAAATTTAGTGTAATTATTGCAGTTTTAAATAGCATAGTTTATCGCTACATAGTATTAGGATTTGTCGATTTTATTCAGAGTTTGCTCAAGAACCATATTTTTTAGTTATAGCTTTGTAAATGAAACCATTTATAAATAATATGCAGAAAAATCATCACTGTCTGTTAATCATGAAGTACAGCTTGAGCAAATTCGTTTCTTAGACAGTTCATCTTGTAATTGCCTAATCAGTGCATCCTTCGTTTTTTTTTTTCTATAAGAGCTCTGTTTTGGGTTTCTTGAAATGCAATGTGTTTCTGCATCGTAGTCAAATAAAATCTCAGTTGATTATTTTCTTCGTGCAATTGCTTTGCCCTCAAAGTTATGGCGTCTTCTTTCTGTCGGCGAGCATCTCTGGATCTTTTGGCGGCTTCGTTATTTTTACGTCTACGTTCCCAGTAAGCGGCATCTTTCAATTCCTCTGGCATGGTGCGACTTTTACGTCGATTTTGGCAACCACTAGATGTGTCCGGTTGTTGGCAGTTGGAATAACTGTTCGAGAATGAGCTGTTAGAATCCCCTGAACCGTGTGCATCCGATTTCATATCTAAATCAGTATTCATGTTAGTAGACCTTGCACTCATTGTATTGCCACAATTTTCTGTTTCTGGTGACCCGTTTTTTATGTCGGTGTTACTTGAAACTGAGGCAGAACGATTCTTTGAATGGTTATAATAGTTTGGAGGAGACAGAGTACTAGAGAAAGAATTTGATGAGCTCGGTGCCGGGTAATTACCGAGCAGAATTTCGTCTGAAAATGCTTTGAAAGGTCTTACGCACCTAAGAGATTGTCTTTCCCCATTCGTCCCAAGTGTTGGTGATTGCTGTGAAAAAAGTCCATTTAAGTATGGTGGCATATTTTCTAAAACTGGAACGCCTGTTAGAAGGGGAGGCACAGATATAATTGGGCCGGGTATGAAAGATGCGATTTTTGTGGTTATGGGCTGTACTGAGGCCATTATTGAATTCTCACTTGTACTTCTAGTGTCGAATAAAGATGATGATCTCCAATTCGAATTCTCCAAGATTCGCAGTTTCCCTTCTGTTAAAGAATGGTCACTGTAAGCCTCATTCGTATGAGATGAAATCTGAAGAAGTGGTTTGTGAACTGAAACTTCTTGAGGTGCGCCATCAACACGTTGTGGTTCTTCTGGATTAGATGTGCTTTCCTGATTTTTCCGAGGAGATGTCGTTTGTAAGTGATCATCGTTTGAAACCGATGAACCTGAAATACGACCATTTCCGTGATTTTCTGAGCGTTGCAAATGGCATTTAACTGAATAATGTTCGTAATGTCCATTTCGATGCGGGTAAGAAAGCAGAGAAGCTTTGTGGCCACTTTCTTCTGTCTTGCAATAGGTGCTGGTATCGGACAAAGTAGATTTCTTCGAAAAATCAAGAGGACTGTCTTGATGGGTTAGAGCTAAAGGTGAAGGACTTCTTCTTTCACTACTAATTGGATGGAAAAGTTTTTGTTTTTTGGGGTGAAAGCAATGGTGTTTCTGTGATCGTTCCATTGACATTTTGGATCAATTAAGTTTCCACCTGCAATGGAAAAAAAAAGTACAAGTTCCTGTTAAATTTTCTGAGAAGAAATATATAGCTGACACATAAGAAAAGAATTAGAATTTTTAATAATTTTTGCAATTATATCAGCTAAATGAATTATTAAAGAAGAAGCTACACACATTTTTGGATCGATTTCTCTGTCATTGGCTAATTGTATAATTTCTATACATCATTACGACATGCGTCTTCTATGTTAACGGCTGCTTTAAAAACTGAATTGGAACTGGAAACATATCAAAGATTTTGGTCATTTTGCTTCTTTTAAAAATGTTCGTATTGTTTCGTGCGTACGGGTTCGTAATGGGTTAAATGCACAACTCGTTAAAAGTTAATAAAATTTATTCCTTTCAAAAGATATAAAACAAATGCTGAAATATTTCCTCAGAGATATTCGTAGAATATCATAATATCTCAAACGTTAAACAGAACTTAATTCAAAACAGAGAAACTAATTCAATCTCACAGCGAATTCGCTACAATCAATAACAGCATTAAGTAAGCAAACGGTTCGCTTAAAACAGCAGCAACTGAGCCGAGGTGTTTAATTCGGCTTTTAAGCTTTTTAATTATTTACTAGTATCTTCTGGTAAAATCTATTTTCTCGATTTTTCTGGATGGCAACAGCAATTACAAGATATTTATTTATTAAATACTAGCCGCTATGCGGCCAGCCTTCATATGGCTTTTAAACGTACCGGAAAAATGCCTAAAAGACACACCTGGGACCGATGGCCCCGTAAGTTCTTCCAACTATTTTTTCTTTGTTAAGAATAAAACCTTCTTTTGCATCAATAAAAATGTATTATATATATAAAAAAATGACAATGAAATAAGCAGTATCCCTTAATGCAAATATTACTTATCCTAATAAATAAATTAACCAACTTCCCTTTGCATTTAACCAGCTTCCCTTTGCAAAATCTTAAGAACTCAAATGGTGTAAACAGATTAAGAGCTTTATTTCCTAAAGACAATCATGCAAAACATTTTTATAATTAAAATTATATATAATTAAAACATAATATAAAAAATTACAATGAAATAAGCAATATCCTTTAATATAAATATTAATTATCCTAATAAATTAATTAAACAATTTACCTTTGCAAAAAGAAACAATTTTTGAATTTCTTAAAAAAGTGACATAAGAAATACGATGAAAAACGTTGCCAAACCCTCATTTCTAAAAGAATGAAACTATTCAAAGTGATGCGATTTTATGAAAAATCTATCAACAACAATAAGAATGAAAAATTGTTGCCAAAACCATATTTTAAAATATGTGAGAAGTGTATTCGGAAGCTTCATTTTAAAAATTTTTTAAAAATGCAAAATATTATTATTTTTCCAAAATTCTTTTTGTAAAAGGAGTCGGAAGGATTAAAGTTTAACGTGTCCAAATATGATAGGAAAATAAACAGTACATTTTTTAAAATAAACTTTAAAAAAAAAATTCCGTTGCAAAGGTGTTAAGATCACTTTACTAAATAAATTCGTATTTAATCGATTTATTGAAATACGAGATTTAAGTTCGTAAAATACACTCACGTTTGTGAAAATTGCAACACCAAGAAGGAATCGTCATAATTGAATGCAATTTAATACACAGTTGAGTGGTAGTGGTACAAATAAATGATTAAATGTTCAAAGCAAACAAACAAGAACAAGAGATCAGAATCAGTATTTTGTGTGGCCACCACGCGCCGCAATAAGTGCTGCTACACGACGTGGCATGGAGTCAAACAAAGTTTGAATGTCTGACTGAGGAAGAGCATTCCATATCGTTTGTACGCGTACCCAAAGTTCGTCTGCAGACGCAACAGGACGAGGATCACGAGCAAGACGCCGACCAATGACATCCCACACATGTTCAATTGGCGACATATCCGGGGAACACGCAGGCCAAGGAAGAAGCTGTACCTGCTGCGCTGCAAAGAAGGATTTAACAATCCGAGCAGTATGAGGGCGGGCATTGTCCTGTTGAAATACAGCGCCTGGCAAGCTTTGAAGGAAGGGAACAGCTTCGGGCTGTAGAACTTCACGGATATACCGGTTGCTGTTCAGATTGCCCACAATTCGTAGCAATTGAGATCGTCTATGATATGCTATGGCGCCCCAGACCATAACTCCGGGTGTTCGTCCACTGTGGCGTTCGATAATGCACTCCGGAAGGTGGCGTTCACCGGCATAGCGTCTGACACGAATGCGGCCATCATGGTACCACAAATTAAAGCGGGATTCGTCAGAAAACACGACATGCTGCCAATCAGCACGCCAGTCTCTATGCTGATTGGCCCATTGTAGCCGCAGGCGGCGATGGTCGTGCGTTAGGGGGATCCTGTATAAAGGAGTCCGTGCGCGCAGTCCACACTGCAGCAGACGTCTACGAATTGATGAAGCACACAATGAAACACCTGTAGCTATTGACCACAGTGCTGCCAATTGTCTAGAGGAAGCTGTACGGTCCGTCCGCGCCATGCGGACCAGGTGTCTATCATCGCGAGCTGACGTCACATTTCGGGGTCCACTCCCGGATTTCCGAGTTGTCCGACACTCGTCCGTCCACTGCTTCCAAACGCGCATCACTGTGCTGCTGTTACGCTGCACACGAGAGGCTACTGCACGATACGACAATCCAGCTTCACGAAGGCCGATGATTCTCCCTCGTTCAAACTCTGTAAGTTGTTCAAATCTCGCTCTCTTTCGTCGACGAGGCATAAGTACAGATTGAGTTAACGTTTACCACTAGCAGATAACCACCGATAACCATACACGCCTCGCTACAGCCGTCTATTTATTCGGATCCATCAGCCGTTCAGAGGGCGCTGCTCAGCATACGCATGCGCTACGGATTTGCAATTCTAATCATTTGCATATCATGCGCTACTTTGCATTTCCTGAAAATTTCAGCTCACTCGCGTAAGTCCTTCATGGTGTTGCAATTTTCACAAACGTGAGTGTACTAAGTACCTGCGTTTCACGACGATGTGAAAGTGTATATCTAGTATTCCTATAACCCATTATGTCTCAAAATGACGCGATTTCGTCAAAAAACATTAAAAAAAAAAAAAAAAAGTCTGAAATGTTTCAGATTTTAAATTACGTCCAAAGGGACGCTTATTTAACATTCTGTGTGTTACCTTTATTTGTTAAATACCATGTTCTTCGCACTTAAACCATAAAATTCAGTTCAACAGCAATACGCAAAATAATATTAAATTGAGCATATCTTTAGAAATTTCGGTGCACGCTCTCACGCGCTGGAGATAAAAATGTTTTTCTGTACAACGTTGGTATTGCTGGCTTTGAAATCTTTGAGTTTGTTAATGAAAAATTCGTTAAAGTTTTAGAGAATATTGTTAGGAATTTCACATTTATTTGGCTATTTATTTAGAACTGTAATTAAAATTCCTTTTTATTTTCCCGTGCAACGCACGCAGACGATTTTTGAAGAGAAAGCTACGTCAAAAAAAATATGCATAAAAACATGCATACATTTATACAGATTTTTCATTTTTTAAAATTTAATGCAGAGCGATAACATTTAGTGGCAACAATTTGAAAAGTGATACGTCGTTTTTGTGTTTCCGACGCAAAATCGCAAAACGAAAGTAATAATCCTTCGGGACTAAATCCCTTTGGACTAATAATCTAATTCGAATTTCGAAAAAATCGCTTCGAGGTGCACTGAACCTCAGTAGATATTTGATAGCCCAAAAAGTCAATTACAGGTGCTCCCGAAACTGATTTACTAGTATCATTTCGAAGACCATATTTATCTAAACGCTGGAAAACTGTTTTAAGATGTATACGATGTTCTTCCTCGCAAGAAGAGGCAATCAACACATCATCCAAATACTGAAACACAAAGTCTAGGCCATAAAAAACTTCATTGATAAACCTCTGAAAGGTTGCAGGGGCATTTTTGACACCAAAACTCATGACATTGAATTGGTAAAGACGAAAAGGTGTGATGATGGCAGTTTTTTCTTTACCTGGAATGTGAAAATATGCCTTAAAAAGGCCAAGTTTAGAAAATATTGTTTTATGAGTTAAGATATGTTGAAAATCTTGAATTCGAGGGATGGAATAATGATCAGGTATAGTTAAATCATTCAGTCTTCTGTAATCATCGCACGGGCAGAAAGAACTGCCTTTCTTGGTTGCTATGTGTAGGGGACTTGCCTATTCTGAACTAGAAGAACTAACGATATTATTCTCTAGCATATATTTGAATTTTCTTTTAGCCATTTCCAACCGTTTAGTGTCTAACTGTCTTGCTTTACAATTTACCGGTTGTTCTTGTCTAGATGCGCCTATGGTATTAAATTTCGTAGCCTTGGGTCTATTAGCTTACGCGCAGCACGAACGAAAGGCACACATACAGACAGACGCTTTCTTTTATTATATGTAGAGATTAAATGCACGCGCTTTTTTATTTTTACTTTTCCGACATAGCTTTCTCTTCAAAATCGTCTGCGTTGCACGGGAAAATAAAGTAATTTTAATTACAATTCTAAATAAATACGAAATCCGTAACAGTATTTTCAGATGTTAATCTGAAATGTAACTGAGTTATAATAAGCCCAATAATAATTTTGGTAGCCAGAATGTACTGGAAATAGCTTGCATAAAAGAAAGTAATTCTGTCTATAATTTTTCAAATTTTCATCTGGTAGGAATAATATCCAATTACCTTAAGTTGCTACACTTCTTTTATCTATGAATATTTAAGCTAACAATTTCCATGCAGTTTGGAAAATTCATTATTTCGAGGAAAACGTATTTAAGTATATAACATGTGTTTTGTTAAAAAACGGCTACACTTTTATGCACAATGTCTAAGCATGTGAAATATATGTTAAATGCTTCAGAGTTCTCTCTTTAAATCATCATTTAAGAATCCTTTGGAGAAAAGGAAAGCCTGCACAGCGATAAATTTACTAAAATAAACTAGTTTTGAAATGGGTCAATTGCAGTTAATTCGAAAATGAAATGAAGGGGTTATCTGATTTTTTTTAATATAATAAATGTAATATAAACTAGCTTACAATCTGAAACGTGGAAAAATTCTAAGCGACAGTTATTTCTGCTGCCGAAACTTTTGAAGATGTGAAGAAGAATACATAGAACAGGATGCATCCCTTTTTACAAGATTTTCGGAAAGAAAAGTTAAAATCTCTACTCTAAAACAAAAAGATTAATTTTTATTACAAGCGTCTGTTATTAATAACTCTTTCTAGAATCTAAGCGCAAATTTTCGAGTCCCACGATTCGTAGTTTTTTTTTTAAGATAGTTTAATCTTAAATTTAGATAAACAAATTCTTTAACAATTATTAAACACGATCATATTAATTTACTTTAAGTAACTTACTATTGTATATGCGCCAAAAAAGGGGGTGACAGTTCTATATCTCCCGTTCTACTGGCCCGATTGACGAAATTCAATTTGCCTTTTTCATGTTTTGAAAGCGCAACTTAGAATATGTATTAGATTTATATATAGTATTGTTCTAATATAGGTATTTTGACACAAAATCAGACTTTTCCCGAAATGACATGCCAATTTTTTTTTTTCCATATTTCGATTTTACGCCTCAAATTTCGACAAACTGCCAAGTTTTGTAAAAATCGCACGAGTAGTTTTTAAAAAATTAACTTTCAAAATTTTAGCTGCTTAATGTTAATTGAATTCGGTATATATTTGTTATTTTTTTTTTCATATTTCGAAATTTAGGTTTATTCCAAATAAAATTCGCCCATTTTTTAAGACTTATTTTTAAAATTTGTATTTTTAAATAATTTTTATAAAATTTTTCGAAAAAAACTATGATTTATAACCTATACAATTTTTAACATATGTATTTCTAGGCACTCCTGCAAAAAATTAAAGAGTTTTTTATTCAAAATTTTCCAAGATATACGTGAATTTACATATTGCCGCGTTTTGAAATTTGGCATATTTGTTATAAGCCATAATAACGAAAATGCGGTTTACGCACTTTGTTAAAATTATTTGAAAATATGAACGATGACTTTTTTTCTGCTCGTGAACATTGAAAAAAAGGAAAGGGATATAGGTTGCTATAAATTAAGAAGTTCGCCAAGCAAATTATTCTTGGCGCAAGCTGAAAAAAAATGCGCCAATATAAATTTTTGAATTTCTCCGTAAATTTCGCGCCAAATTTTAAAAAATTTGATATTTATGCATCATTTGAGTCGTAGAATCGAAATATGGAAAAAACTGGCATGTCCTTTCGGAAAAAGTCCGATTTTGTGTCAACATACGTGTGTTAGAATAATGCTACATATAAATCTAATACATATCCTAAGTCGCAGTTTCGAGACATGAAAAACGCAATTTGAATTTCGTCAATCGGCCCAGTAGAACGGGAGATATAGAACTGTCCCATTTTTTTCCTTTTTTGCGCAGTGATTTTAAGTACTGATCTAACTGAACTTAGGGAAAATAAAATGTCCATTGCGAACAAGTAGCCTTAAGTTTGGACGTTCCCAAACTGAAGATAGCTGTAATTGTGCATTTCTTTAGAAGTTGAAATTTAATTGAAAAAATAGTTTTATTTCAATTACATTCGTGACCTTTCTGGAACGTATTGCTATAAAAAATCTTTAATTCAATAGAAACGTTGCACAAAATTGCAGCGTAACATTTCCATTTATGCACTGTAAATTAAACTAAATGTGCACAATCCTCATAATGTCACCGATTTCCTACCTCTGTGCTTCAGAGGCATTTAAAAATGATGCTACTGGAAAATGGTACTTCCAGGAAAATCATAATTCAAGTGAATGCTTAAGCCCACTAGTGGCCGAGCGCTAAAGTCCCTGAACACTGGTAGTTCGGTCTGAGGTTCGAATCTCGCAAACGGTCTGTCTGAATGGGCGTTTTCGGGATTTTCTCCATGTATAATGTGTTAATACAATCCATTTTCCCTTTGAAAGTTCTCCTCGAAGGCACCCCTCCTTTCCATGTAGTGCTTTAGGGCGGAACACTTAAATTATAATAAAAGTGAATGTTTAAATCTTTTACGCCCATCAGTATACGAGAGATAAAAGCTGTTAATACTTTGTTCTGGGTTTTATGTGATACATTCGGATAACCTCAGAGATCACGAGACTCTTGCTGAATGTATCTCATGATCGCGATCATATTCTTCTGCATGAAGTTTCGCGCTTCAAAGTATGTTAAATAGAAATACGAATAAATGTGAGTTTCCCTTCAATGTCTTTAATAAAGGCATTCCACCTTCTAAACGATAGACCTCGAAAATTTTGTCGAAATTAATAAAAAAGCTGCTTAAATCTTTAAATATACTTTAATCCCAAGTTAGTTCTTATTTAATGCCTTTACTGTCGTTTTATAAATTTGAGTTCCAGTATTTTTACTTCCTTGTGCAACGTAAAGGATGTATTGTAATCGCGAAAAATTTCGGATATCATATTTCAGCGAAAATATCCATTTTGACCTCTATCGAATCCGTTTAAACGATGTTTTCGCGTGAAATCCGTACGTACGAACAGAATAAACGACTCTTTTTCCCAAAACGGATTGTAAAATGCATTCAGAAGAGATTTTTTTTTTTTTCCCCTTGAAATATGTACCTACGTATGTATGTATGTGTCTCGCATAACTGAAAAACCAGTAGCCTCAGAACGTTAAATTTTGTACATAGAACTGCTATAGGTATTGTACTGTTATTCAAAAGCTGACGATTTGGCGAAAAATTCGAAGCATAAAAATAATCGCCAAATATTTACAATGCGGTTAAGTTGAAGAAAAATCCAAAGTAAAAAAATAACATAACAGATATTCGTAAAATTAGAAATTTTTAATATACATTAAACAACTTCCCAAAGAAATCAAGGGAAAAAAAAAATTCGTTTTGCGAACTAAGATCAACGTGGAGTTATGAAAATGCGGATATCATTTCAAAATGTCTGAAAATATTTGCATTTTAGAACGCTTTTGCCGCCACATAAACTTAATTAAATAAGAATCTAATTGGTTGTGGTCAGTACCGTGTTGAAGTTTATTTCGCCATTTCACACTTGATAACTTGCGTATGATCGCAGTATCGGGATCGATAAATTTATATTTACGGTTTACTCAGAAATGTTCAAATTCTGTCTCTGTTGAATTTATAGTGTTGTATCCCTTTCAGCAATCTCACTACGTTATAGTTTCATCAATAATATTTTCTTTAATAACGTTCAGATAAGTTCTGGCAGAACGGTTAGGCAAAGAAACTAAAAAACATTCTTTTGTTTCTCGGCAAATTTCACCATACACCTACTGGGGTTTGAAGGATGAAAACACCATCTTTTTTTTTGCTTCTAGGTTCTCATGCTTGGTTAAAGGACTACGTTATTCAGAAGTGGATGGCTTTAAGTACTGTTTTTTTTTTTTTTTTCCGAATGCGAGAAACATGCAAAACATTCATGCAGATTCTTCGGTATTTAATCTCTTTTACTATAATACAGGGTGATAATATTTGATGGCAAAATATGCAAAGTGTTATATAGTATATTAATGATTCTACGATTTTATTGTGATTCAACGCAAAATGCCATTCGAGACTCGGGACTGGCATCCCTTTTGGGCTAAAAATTTCAAACATGATATAATCCGTGGAATTTCCCTCTGAATATTGAGAATTTCTCGAACCCTGTGCCTCTGACAAGCTTCTAAATGTTACGAGATAATACCAGAACTGAATTCTCTTATTCTATTCTTCAGGGTACCCTAAGCAAACCTAGGATACTCAGCAAAGGAACAAAACATGCAACTCTGTGAAGTTCTATTTGAATGAATAAAACGTTCTTCACAAAGGATACTTGTGTTGAAATACTTTATTATCAGTCATCCAAACTGTACCTTTTCTTCTCTATTAAAGTGAAATGTTACAAATAAAATAATTTCAGGAATAGATTTTAAGGCATGTAAATGTTAAAGGAGATATTTTTAGGGCGTTAGCCCAGAAGCCCTATTAATTTCGTTTGGCGTTTTATAAAATGGTTTACTATAAAATGGCGTATTAATGTTGGCACCAAATGTTAAGAGTCCCGCATTACATTTGAAGAAATTAAATAACGAGGAACCTGCATAAATGTATCTATGTTTCTCGCATTGTGATAAAACAACGGTAGCTAGAGCCATCGGATTTTGAATAACGTAATCCTCCCCCCAAATATGGGCATGTGGACGCCCTAATTTGCAATTTGTTTTATTACATATTTCATATTTTGTAAAACTGTAACGAATTTTTTATTAAGAAACGCAACGATTTCAAAGCCAGCAATGGCAACACTGTACAGGGATGGAAAAAAAAAATATGAGAGACTGTGTGCGGGAAATTCTAAAGATATGTTCTTTTTAAATTATTTTATGATATTTCTGTTGAGTTGAATTTTAAGATTTGAGTCCGAAGAACGTGATATTTAATAAATAAACGTAACACGGAATTTTTTTTTAAAAAAAAAAACCTTTTGGGCGTAATATAAAATCTGAAAACTTCCAGATTTTTTTTTCGCCTTCTTCGTTTTAGATTGCGAATCTGATACGGAAAAATTTATTCAATTACTTCTATAAAATTCTAATGCTTTATTTAATTCTACACAAGTATTTTTTGCTTTGTTAAACATAACACAAAAGCTACTTTATTGCCTCTAAAGCAAGGGTAATAACATGGATATCAAAAGAAACAAAAGTAATTATAGCTTAAACGTACCAGATCGTAATACCGAAGGCCTTTTTAAATGCTGCTCTTACTGTTAAAGGCAAAACTAAATTTAGTGCAGAGTGAGAAGAAAATTCTTATGTTGAATTTAGTGCCTTGGGAATCTCATCAATTTAAACGAGCAAAAATCGTGAAACATTCTAAAAAATGCTTCACATAGCAATAATAATTGCCATACAATCAACAAGAATTTTAAAAAGAATTTAATTGAAAAGTATAAAATATTAATTCTTTTTAGAATCAGTTTTAATTTTAAGAAATCTCACTCAATTTTGAATGATTTTAGATATTTTTTTAATTTAAATTTTGATTTAGAAAGCACCCTACTTCAGACGTCACTTTTTTAATTCTAGAAGTAACATATTATCGAGGCTTAATTGTAAAAGTGCAATTTAAAAGCATTTTAAATAACCCAAGAGTAAAATAAATGTTCTTTTAAAGGAGTCTGATGAATTTAAAGTAGAATGGCGATCTCTGCCAGCAATGAAGAAATATCGCACCTAAGTGCCAGAGCATTGTATTTAGAATAAAATTTCCTAGAGAAAAAATTAAACTAGTAAACTAGTCAATGAAAATATCCATTTTGACCGCTATTAAATGCAATTTAACGATGTTTTTGCGTGACATCCGTACGTAAGGACACAATAAAGGACTATTTTTCCCGCAAAAAAATTATAAAACTGATTTAAAAGGAATTCTGAAGAGATTTTTTCGTGGCGTCTGTACGTACGTACCTACGTAGGTATGTATCTCGCATAACTCAAAAACGAGTAAACTCAGAGATTTGAAATTTTGTATGTAGGACTGATATAATATGTAGACGTGCACCTCTATTTTGGTTGCAATCGGCCGCACCAAAAGTATACAAATATGTGTATATGTATCTCCACTCTGTTACTCGGCTCAGTGTGCTCAGTTTTTTTTCATTCTTATATGTTGGTAAATTGTGCATTTTTTGCTTTAAAAATGACTAAATTATGTTGTTCTTATCTTCCGGTTAAGGTATTTATGCCTTTAGTAAATCTGCATGCAAGAATTATAGATTTATCAACAATTTAAAAGTTGTTTAAGTGGTACTAAGCGTAATAATTTGTCCCGGGGAAGCTATATTTGTTTACGTTTAAAACTTAGGAGAATAGTTGACTTGTTGCTAAGCCAGAGAAATTAAACTTCGCAACAACCAAGTTAACGCCTTTTATTATTGCGAATTAAATCATGCTTAATCCATCCAGGAAGTTATCGGAGGAAAAAAGCGTTTAAGATTTGCTTCGTAATTTTTAATATAGATATTTTCAGTTTCTATGTATTTTTGCCTTGTCTCGAAGTGAGAACTGAATTAATTGAATGAGAAATACTGAATCGTCTGTGAAAAACTGTTTCTTTTCTTGTTTGTTTGTTTAATTTCTTTTATACATCGTTTTAGATTTATTATAGTATTTGAATAGAACGTGTGGCAACGATTAGATAATTCTTCAGATGATATATATATATATATATGTATGTATGTATGTATGTATGTA
>KK120406.1:122888-137040 GCA_000611955.2 Stegodyphus mimosarum | reverse complement strand
TTTCTTTTTCCATTCTGAGTTATAAAATGAATGAGATATTGCGTGAAGTTAACGCCAGTGTCGCTATGGTAAAGAAATATAGTGAATTTTAAAGAGTGCATTTATTCTATTGTGGTTTATGCGCAATTCTGGAAGTAGTTCTATTTCAATAAGATTAAATGAAATGGAAAGTGCGTATAATTTAATATTCTGTACAAGGAAGTCATGTGCTGTACACATCAGATTTTTTTTTTTAATTAGGGAAGAGAAAACTGCTTCTCAAAATATCAATTAAGTTATTGCGGGAAATTCTGTATTCAACATAGCGTAATGCGAATAGCCCCCCCCCCACGCACACTTTTACATGGCTTTTACTTTTGTTATTTACCAAAACTATTTCCTATTTTCGCAAGTCCTCGATTCGTAGCCATATGTTACTGATTTCTAGCAGCGAAACAGATGCGCTACAGATAAGTAATTGAGATCATGTTTTCCAAGTGAATTTTCCTTCTTCATCCGGTCGCCCGTTGCGCTGTCCCATTCCTAATCACCATCTTAATGTCATAAATGAACTTCACTTGTCAATGCAGTACCCATAATGAACCACAAATTACAGGATTTCTGCTAATGATAGCACATCGATGTAAATGAGTGTTCTCAAGTTGTTCAAGCCAGTACTTTCCAGGAAATTCATCTCATTTAGCTAGCTAGCTTCTACAGCGAGACCTTAAAGAGACACTGAAGAGACAGATGACTCACCTTAAAGAGACAAGAAACGTGACCACATCCAAACTATTACACTGACGATTAATTCTCAATCCAGACACTAGTTTTGTAAATGACTGTTAGTTTTTTCATCTAATATTCTCAAAATAATCATTCTATTACTGTAGATATTTTTCATTTTTGAAGTATGAAAATGTTCAAAGTTCTGTTGCCAGCCAATGGCTTAGAAGATTAAAAAAAAAAAAAGGGGGTTTTCTTAACGTTTTGTGTGTTACCTTTATTTATTAAATATCACGTTCTTCGCACTTAAACCATAAAATTGAATTTAATGGCAATAACAGAAACTATTTAAAAAGAACATATCTTTAGAATTTCAGATAGATAGTCTTGCGCGCTGGAGATAATATCCTCCCTCCGTGCTGTTTTGCCGTTGCCCGCTTTGAAATCTTTTAGTTCGTTAATCAAAAATTCGCTAAAGTTTTACAAAATATGAAATAGATTTAAAAAATTCAGATTTGGGCTTCCAGATGGCCATATTCTAGTGGAGGATTCAAAATTTGATACCTTTAGATACCGTTGTTTTTTCACGGTGTGATCAACGTACATACATTGATAAATAATGACTGAAAAAATAAACTCAAAAAAAAAAATTTGAAAGGTTTCAAATTTTAAATTACTTTCAAAGGGGCGTTTTTTAACGTTTTGTGTGTTACCTTTATTTATTAAATATCATGTTCTTCGCAGTTAAACCATAAAATTAAGTTCAACAGCAATATTGCAAAATAATTTTAAAATGAGTATATCTTTAGAATTTCTGATATACAGTTCCGCGCGCTTTAGATAAAAAAAAAAAAAAAATTCCCCTCCGTGGAGTGTTGCCATGGCTCGCTTTTAAATCGTTTGAGTTTGTTCATCAAAAATTCGTTAAAGTTTTACAAAATATGAAATATGTAATAAAACAAATTCCAAATTTGGGCTTCCAGATGCGCCTATTCGGGTGGAAACGTACGTTATTGAAAATTGGATGGCTCTAGGTACGGTTGTTTTATCACATTTGGAGAAATCTATATACATTTATGCAGATTCTTCATTATTTAATATTAACTGCAGGGCGATAATATTTGGTAGCAACAATTTGAAAACTGAAACGTCGTTAAGAGCGGTATTGTACATTTTTTACGTCTCCAGCATAAAATAACCTAATGATTCTACAAGTTAATTTTTATATTCTGATTTCCAAAAATATTTTAAATTTTCATTTATAGGCGTTATTTTTCTACTATTGAAATGAGGTTTCGTTGAAAAATCCGACAGTTGTAACAATTTCTCACATTTCGTTGGTCTCTCAAGAACAAGAATTGTTACAGAATTTTTTCAAATTTACACTTATACCTGCTTTCTGTTAGGGCTTCGAAAATTTTTGTTTCAGAAGTTATGCTTTGATAAGCAATGAGAATCTTCACAGCAATCCTTTCTAAACTACATAGATTTCGTGAGTCTTACAATAATTACAAAGACTGAAATTTGAATGTCAATAGCGATTGAAAATTTGAATGCATGAAGAAACATCGGAAAAAAGTTCCTGCATGTTCTTTTACATTCCCCCCACTGAAAAAGGGAATCGTAAGTGACTTGCTGTTGAAATAATCCTTCAACAGACCCTCTAGCAAACGTATGGACGATTCAGCGAACTTGATTCAAAGTTATTTTATCGCTGAACATTAATCCTCACCACTTGTCGTTTGCTCTACAGGGGGTTAGTAGTTCCGAATTGCGTCACGAGGCGTTCTCACACAGTATTTACGGAGAACCACGTAATGGGAGGAAATAAATCTTTGGCCCCTGGTTGTGGTTCGAGGATAAGAACACTTGCGTAATTCGAGCTGAATTTACTGCAACTCATAGATCTTAAGCTCTCTCACAAAGAAGGCTGACCAGAGGCGAGAAGTTAGACAAAGGAAGCACGAGACTGTCCGGCAACTCAGAATTAATAGCTATGACATTTTACGTCTTGCCTTTCGACAAGACCACCCTAATTGGGATGGGAGAAATGTAGCGACAGTTACGTAATTCTTTTCGGGCGACCACGAATACTTCGTTTATGGGTGTCTATAAACACGTGTTTATGGGTGTTATCAAACTTTAACATCTTCATTCTAATATGAAACAAATCCACCAAAAACGTAACACAATTGGATTAGATCTATGCAGAGTAACGCCATGTACAAACGAAATGTAACAAAATGTTTAATTTTCAACCTTTCAAAATCTTTAAGAACAATTATCGATCTTTGTAACAAATACTTACTTGTATTGATGGTAACGACAAAAGACTTACAAAATCCATAATAAACAAAATGGAATATAAAAATTGAATCATGACAACAAATTCGAACTGAAAAGGTTAGTCATGATATTGATTGCTGTGTCATGATAAAAATGAGTTATGAATATTGTATGAGTCGTGTAAAATATATGAACTTAAACCATGATTTTTTTTTATGTGAGCTCTATAATCATCAACACTTTAATGACTCATGAACTTTGCCTAATGAATACTCAAACCTATTTGTGTTCATGAACTCTAAAATACAAAATTATTCTCTTCTACATTTTATACTTTCATTTTATTATTAACTTTATTATATGATACATCATATATTATCCTATATTTTGAGATTTTATTCTAAATTCTAGTTTTATTGTACGATTATATTATGTATTATTCTATATTTTAAGTATTATTCCATATTTGTCAAATGATATATTCTCTGTTTTAGCATTTTATTCCAAATTTGTCAAATGATATATTCTATGTTTTAGTATTTTATTCCAAATTTGGAAAATTCAAAATTTTATTATATGACACATTATGTATTATTCTACACTTCATGTATTATTCTATATTTTATCATGTATTATTATATATTTTTTATATTTTAAGTATTATTCTAAATTTGTCATATAATACAGGGTGTTTATAAAGTCCCGGACCCATTTTGACGTTTAATAACTCATAAAATAATGAAGATATAAACAAACTTATGGCATTTATTGATGGAATAACTTATATATTTTCCTTTTCAGGTTTGAATATCTTTACTTTTGTAAATATCGTCTACGCGTGTGGTTAATTTCAGATAATTTCATTTTCTAGTCTAAATATCTATACTTTTCTAAATGTTGTCTGCTTATTAATTGCATTTTTCTCTCTTTTGTTAGTTAGCAACTAATTAATCGCCATAATGTGCGCATATGGGGATGTGAAAACCCCCATGAATAACGTGAGGGACAAATTGACTCCTAAAAGGTTAATGTGTGGTGTGGACTAATGCACGACTGAGTTATTGGAACTTTCTTTTTTACAGAAAAGACGGTCTCATCAGTCGTATACTTAGACATGTTGGAAAACTTCGTATTTCCACGACTAGAAGAGCATCAGCCATATGTCTTTTTGAAACAAGATAGTGCACCACCTCATTGAGGTACCACCGTTCGTAGTTCTTTGAATGACTATTTTACTGGAAGATGGATTGGGCGAGGAGGTCCAATTCCTTGGCCACCCAGATCACCCGATATAACGCCGCTGGACTTTTTCCTTTGGGGATTTGTAAAGGACAACGTTTACAGGAGGACAGTGTCAAACACTGATGACCTAAAAGGCAGAATTACAACCGCAATAGCCTCTGTGGATGCCACATGCTTGCCGGTACCTGACGTGAAATTGAATATCGACTTGATATTCTCCGCGCAACGAAGGGGGCACACGTGGAAGTTCATTGACAAGGGTCATGAAACTTTTTGAGTCTATCTAACCATTTATGTTATTAATTTTAATCTATCTTTATTATTTTACGAATTATTAAACATCAAAATGGGTCCGGGACTTTATAAACACCCTGTATATTCTTTGTTAACTTAATGTAAAACTCGTTTTATTAGATTTCCCTTCTTTCCCAAACGTACAAACTGTTCGAAATCTGATCTCATCTCCTCTGATGGGCTAATAATTGATTCACCCATTACACAGTAACCCTTCTAATGACTCTTCTTCTAGTTTTCTTCTAATAACCATACTCTCTTTTTGGTCCTCCTCTCTTAATAATAAAATTCTAAACCTCCCTCTAAAGAACTATCATCGCCTTTATTCGTGTAGTTAGTTAGTGATTGGGAGCTATACCTGTTCGATCTTTAATGAAGTTTCTGGTGCTCCCAACACTTTTATCTGTACCTGTACCTGTGATTAATTTGTGTCTTTTTGTGGTATTCAAATTATAGCCAGAACAATATCATAAGCATATCAATACATAGAACAATAACATATACGCTGCTACCACACGTAACTTGCACTAATACCAAGTATAATTGAGTTGAACTGCAGAAAAGTTATTTTAGGTCTGCTTATGCAAACCGAATACATTTTTCTTAGGCATCAGCATTTACCAGCGACAAAAAAAATTGTGACCATCTCGCGTATGATCTCTAACATAATTATTAGCCCAGAAGAGGTATTAGTCTCGAAACTGCATTACGCGTCGATTAACTATAAACGGCTGTATCATTTTTCAAATTGTTGCCACCAGATATTATCGCGTGTATCAAAGAAATTAAATAATGAAGAATCTGCATGAATGTATGTATGTTTCTCTCAGCGTGAAAAAACGACGTTACTTATAGGCACACAATTTTGAGTAACGTAATCCTCACCCGAACATGGGCACCTTCTGAATACTGAATTTCGAATATGTTTTATTATACCTTTCATATTTTGTAAAGCTTTAACGGATTTTTGATTAACAAACTCAACGATTTAAAAGTGAGCAGTGGCAAAACTGTAGGGGGGGGGATTTTTATGACCAGCGCGCGACATTGTCTATCGGAAATTCTAAAAATATGTTGTTTTAAAATATTTTTACCCAAAGCAGAGTTTGCCCAAATGCTTTCGAATTTTAAATTGCTTTAATTTCTAAAATTAAGCTCTAAGAAGTGCCGGAGCCCTATGGAAGACCTTCAGCAAAGAGGAACAAGAGTAAATAAATAAATAAAATGACTATTAAAAATCATTAATAACGTAACAATAAAATATTTAATTATTATCAAATTAACTAATGTTAATAATTAATATTAATTAATACAATATTATTTATTTAAATAAATAAAGATTAAAGTAATTAAATGATTAAAATTAAATAAAATGTAGAAATATATTAAAAACTGCTTATTAAATTTTAATTTAAATTTACTGCTAAAAATAAAATTTTCGAGATCAAATTTCTACTGAAATTGTTGTTCAGTTACATAAAAGAAGTGTCGGCTAGAAATACCATTGATCACAAAGACCGGAAACCGGGCTCCTAAACATTCTGAATATTAATTCCCCCTCTTCCAGTTCAAACTAGTTGTGCTTTCATTGGATTACAAAAATTTGTTGTATTTTTTTTTTTTTTTATTTTCCTTCTTATCCCGTAGAGCTTGACGATTACAATTAATGAATCATCACAATCACGTCACAATTAATGAATCCGTCAATTTCTTTAATGAAAATCATCAGTTGAAAACTTTCAGTCTCTTGGTAATGCTTTATTTTTTTTTAAATTGTGATAACAAGCAAATATTTTGTATTTATTAAATATATAGACCAATTTCATGTATTTCTTACTGCCTATTGCAGAATAATGGAACTTCTGATCACGTATGCAGTTTCCACATAGTTAAAGATCTAGGGCAAATTCTTATGAACTCGTAAGTTCTCTCCTACCTTCTTGTATTTTAACACATTTTGATAATTAGCATGAAATGTGTTTGTATTTAAACAAACAAACTAAAGTTTGATGCATTATAATATGGTCTTATGGTTTTTACGCAAAAGGGAAGGAATGCATATTTGGATCTGAGAGGAAAATAGCTCGTATTTACGTTACCTAGCGGAATTACTCCTGTATGTGCAGTTTCTCAAATTCTTTGCGTGAAACCACAGAAGACCCTCCCCTTCCACAACATTCTTCTAGAGGAATGTTCACATGAATCATTAACCAGGACCTGAGCCATTTTTTCCTCAATGCGTATGCACTTTCGCGGTTCGATATTGTTGAGTACGTACACGAATTTATTTTTTCTCCATCTCTTATAGTTGCATTTTATTTGTAATTTTGTTGCAATACTAACTGATAATAAAGATTTTGACAGCTGCACAAACTATGCAAAAAATTATCTCCAGCTCGTGAGGCTGTGTATCGGAAGTTCTAAAGATATGCTGTTTTTAAATATTTTGCTGTTCAACTGAATTTATGTGACGTAAGTGCGAAGAACATATTTAATAAATTTAACAAAAAACGTTAATAATAAAAAGACTAAAAAAAATTGGTTTTGCAAGCCATCTTACTAAGAAAACTGTACATTCATATGATAAATGAAGGAAAGACTGAAAACAAAAAGAGGAAAATACATCCAACACTTGATCAAGAATTCTAAACACATGCTGCTTCTAAAATTTTTGTAATTTTGCTATTGAATTGTATATGGCGTAAGTGCGAAGAAAATGATGCTTAATAATAAAGCTGAAGAGACAAAAAACAAATAGGTTGACAGAAGCGAGTACAACCACAGAAAAACTTTAACAAACCCTTTCGGGCGATCCTTATCTGAGCCCTTTCAGATTTTCTTTTTATTATTTATTTAACCAGTGGCGGCAAAATACTGGAGGGCTATCTTATTTAAAACAAGAATGGTTTCTTCGAAGACCCTTCATGTTATACAAAGCGGGAAACCCTGAAAACCTCGCCCTTTTCTCTGAGATTCGAACACATGTTAATCCTTTGACTACAAATTTTTAGTCCAAATGGGTTTGTCTCTGAAGGACTATTGTTTTCGTTTTGCGATTTTGCGTCGGAAACATTAAATGTGGGTTCACTTTTCAAACTGTTGCCACCAAATCTTGCAGCCCTGTATTATATTTAAAGATATTAAATAATGAAGAATGTGCATAAATCTATGTATGTTTCTCGCATTGTGATAAAAAGACGATACCTAGAGCCATCGAATTTTGAATGACGTAATCCTGCTGCGAATATAGGCATCTGGAAGCCCAAATTTGGAATTTGTTTTATGATCGATTTCATATTTTGTAAAAATTTAACGAATTTTTGATGAACAAACTCGAGGATTTCAAAGCGAGCCATGGCAACGTTGTACAGAAAAAACATTTTTATCTCCAGCACGTGAGACTGTATAGGAAATTCTAAAGATATGCTAATTTTAAAATTATTTTGCGATATTGCTGTTGAATTGAAATTTATGGTTTAAGTGCGGAGAACATGATACTTAATAAATAAAGGTAACACACAAAATCTTTAAAAAACGCCCATTTGGACGTGATTTAAAATCTGAAACCTTTCAGATTTTCTTTGTTATTTTTTTAACAAATATACAAACAAATAGGTCATAAATAAGATAAATCTGGCATTTGAGATCTTTTAGAGAAACGGTTTTCAAGCCACACAGCCATAGTTTATGGTCGGATACGTATGTCCCACACGTAGCGATCGACTTACTATAAGCACAATTATATTAATCTAGAAGCTTTATTTTATGAAATAAATTTTACATCGTATGGTGCAGGGTCAAGCATTTTTTGCTTAAATATGAGTTGTTATGTAATTCTTTACGTAGCAACTCATATTTGCTCTTTTCCCTTATGCGCATTTGTGTATAACGAGCACAGCGGCGTCTGTATTTGGGAGATGATTCCGAACATGAAGGAGATTTCCTACATTTTAACCCAGCAATAATTTTTTAAACTTTTATTGAGACGTATATGTCCCGTTAGTAGTCAAAGGGTTAAAGTCAAATTTTGATATTTCGTTATATTATTATGCTACAATATGAAATAAAAAAATACATAGTAAGCATTCGTAAGAAGCATAATTCCACCGCAGATGAACGCAGATTAAAATATATTATTAACGCTATGTCTTAAGAGATATAGAGCTTAAGCTATATAGAGTTTCGGATATTAAGCGAATTCGACATTCCCCGCCGGTAGGCCCAGACATAATTAATGAACTCGTTTCGGTTCAGTGTATTATGATATTGAAAATTTGGAACAGCAATAATAACAAATGTTTAAATAGATAGTCATCGGCCCAACGTTTTCTGAAATGTAAGCCCAAATAACAGCCCTTATCCTAAAAAAGAAAACTTAAATTATGTTCGTTAATTTTTGAATACAAAAAAATATAATCTATATTTTATGCTTTTTCCCGTGACCACTTAGCAATTAATTATGTTTAATAATTTTATGTTAAAGCTATAATTATACGAATTTTTAATAAAAATTGGTTTTATCCCTAGTAGAAATCGACACTGAAATTTTTGTTTTTGCATTCGGAAAAATTTCACGTTTTGCCTTGTTTTAAATATAGAAAAGAAATATCTAAACGAAAGCAAACGAGAAACATAAAATTAGTAACACAATAGTCTTAAGTCTGGCAAGATCTCAATCGATTTCAAGAGCAATCAGGTACAGGTTCCTCTTCATCAGGAGCAAAGAAATCTGCATAATCCATAATCTTCATGACTTTAAATCAGAGTCTTGCAGCTTTTTTTGCTCCTGGTGAAGAGGGACCTGTACTTTTTTCCCTCGAAATCGATTGAGATCTTGATTGATAAATCTATTTCAAATTCAAGGTTGTTGTGTAACTAATTTTATAAACATCTAAACTCTATTTTTGAAACTCTGATTTCAAATTTTTAAGATAGCTAAGGGTTGTAACACTACCATTGTCCATTTTCAAGATAAATTTCCATTTGATTTTAATGCACCAAGAATTGTCACACTAGCTTTGTCCGAGTTCCAGATACGTTCAATGTACTGTCTCAGGTTTAGATTTGATCATCTTAAATACATTTACCAAACCATTAATTGTAACTGCTGTTATTATAGAAGTGAAGATGAGATGCTTTATGAAGATGGCAAAGATACAAAACCATTTGCTGTCAAAAATAATATTTTCAAGGAAAGATTCAGCTTAATTTTTTATAAGCATGACATTTTATTTATTTATTATTATTATTTTTTTTTTGAGAGCAAAAGGAATGTTAGACCTGAATGGGATATTCTGAAAACACATTTTAAATTGAATCACTATAAACGGCGTATTATCATCTCAAATTGCTGCCACCAAATATTATCGTCCTCTATTATATTTAAAGAAATTAAATAATGAAGAATCTGCATTAATGTATGCACGTTTCTCGAATTGTGAAAAACAGCGATAACTATAGCCGTCAAATATAAATAATGTACTCTTCCACCCTACCTAACATGGGCACCTGGAAGTCTTAATTTTGAATTTCCAATTTGTTTTATTATCTCTTTCATATTTTGCAAAATTTAACGGATTTTTAATTAACAAACTCAACGATATCAAAGCGACCAGTGGCAACACTATACGGAAAAAACAATTTCATGTCCAACACGCGATGCTGTCTATCGAAAATTCTAAAGAAATACTTTTTTAAGATATTTTGTGATTTACTGTTGAATCGAATTTCATTTGGCGTAAATGCCAAGAACGTGATATTATATTTAATAAATAAAGTAAACACACAAACTTTAATAATAAAAAGACACACAAACAAAAACAGCACAGACACACAAAAAAACTGAAAGCTTTCAGATTTTACATTACGCCAAAGGAGCGGTTTTTTTTAACGTTTTGTGGGTTACCTTTACTTATTAGATATCATGTTATTCGTACTTAAACTATAAAATTCAATTCAACAGCAATATCGCAAAGCAATTTTTAAAATGAGCCTATCTTTAGAATTTCCCATACACAGTCTTGCGCGCTGGAGATATTTTTTTTCCCCCCCGTACAGTGTTGCCATTATCCGCCTTGAAATCGTTGAGTTTGTTAATCAAAAATAGTTAGTTTTAAAAAATATGAAAGAGATAATAAAAGATTCTACATTTTTTCTTTTTGCAACGGTAAATTGTTTAATTACTTTATTAGGATAATTAACATTTGTATCAAGGGATATTGCTTAATTCATTGTCATATTAAGTTTTAATTATATATAACTTTAATTATAAAAAAGTTTTGGATGATATTTTTCAATCTGTTTAAGTTCTTAATCTGTTTATACCATTTGAGTTCTTAAGATTTTGCAAAGGGAAGTTGGTTAATTTATTTATTAGGATAATTAATATTTGTATTAAGGGATATTGCTTATTTCGTTGTATGCTTTTTATATGTAATGCATTTTTAACTGAATTTTTTTTTTCCGTTGTTGTTTGTTTCTTTTTCGATAAAATTGTTCTGCAGAGTAAAATTCTGTGCAGTTTTCAAATTTAATGTTTGGTGTTCTCTTTAGGCATTTTTCTGTTACACTTAAAAGCCAGACGAAGGCTGGCCGCGCAGCGTATAGTAGATAATAAAACAAATTCCATATTCTGTCTTCCAGATGCGCCTATTTGGGTGGAAACGTACGTTACTCAAAATGGGATGGCTCTAGGTACCGTTGTTTTATCACATTTGGAGAACTATACATACATTTATGCAGATTCTTCACTATTTGATTTCTTTAAATATAATACAGGACGATAACTTTTGGTGGCAACAATTTGAAAAGTGATTCAGAGTTTTAATGTTTCTGACGCAAAATGAAAAGAATAGTCCTACAGGGACAAAGCCCCTTTGGACTAAAAAAAAAAAAATTATTTACATATACCAAATACAATATGTCAGAAGCAGTGCATTTTACTAGAAATCTGATTTTCGTGTGACGAAGATGCTAATTTTGGCAGAATCTGCCATGGTTATAGATTTGTTTTGAAATATATGCAATGATCATTTATTTAATATTTCATGCAAATTATGTACATATTTCTAAGCTCTAGTTGAAGTGCCAGTAGGCCGTTTTAGAAATCTTACTGTAAACCGTAACAGCTAAATTTCAGAATTTATCCACAATTATCCAGCCAAATTTCTCATTCGATTTGAGTAATGGGCATAGGTCTTTTCCTCTATGTGACCATAAATCCTAAACTGTTTTTCTTACAAAGATAAATGCGTCAAAGTTGTATACTGGCCACTGTTTTAATAATTAAATATATTGTCATTATTATTTTTCAAGAAAATTTTTCTAAATGTGCCATTGTTTCATTTTTTGCTTATTGAAATAACCTAAGAAATATGTATCTTATGCTTATATAGATTTTACCGTAATGAAATGAACTGAAGGTAGAGGTATATTTCCTCCGTGGAAATACCAAGTTGGCATATATGCCTTTCTAGAGGAAATTGTTTGGCGCATGTTGTTGTACAACGGTAAACCTCTGTTAACATTACCACTCTTAAGTATCATACATTAATCAGTCAGTCGAATCAAATATAATATAAATCAGTAAAAGATGACATACATAAAAAAAATATTATTTATGATGTAAACTTACGTGTTTCGTCTGCTTAAAATTTCATCACAGCTTGACTGACTTGCCCAGAACCTGGTAGTGATGCTTTCAGTTCTTTTGAAGTACTTCCCCGCACGTAACAACTAAAATCTAACCCCTTTCAGTCCTGATCTACAGCTGCAATAGTTGACCACGCAACGCACCAGAACTTCCCACACCAAACTGAGTGACCAGCGCCTGCTTACCCCTTTGGGTCCATCCCTTCAGTGGCGAATAGAAAGCATACGTCACTTCTGGTATAAACCAAACAGACTTCTCTCAATCATACCCTCCACCAATCTGGGGAAAGGGGGACTATCTTCACTGCCCGAGGGTCATCCAGCAAAAAGAAAAACACTTTCTCCTCCTACCTTGCAACTGCTTACTAACCACTATCAGCAAATACGTAACAAATGTAGAATGACTACAGTTTGCTTTCTTTGCTTTTTCAGGTTAAATTGCTATGTCTTAGAACACTTGCCATTTTTGTTTCATTGTATGCAACGTCGTGTTTGGCAAAAGATAATATAAGTGTAGGTGGCTGTTATAGAATCTGAAGCTGAAATTTCGATTATTCCTTTTTGCATTGCTTAGCTGTTGATTTCGACAATGAAATACGTATTTTTAGCCCAATGGGCGTTAGCTCAGAAGGGCTATTAATTTCGTTTTGGCATTTTGCGTTGATTCACTTTTCAAACTGTTGCCACCAAATGTTACAACCCTGTGTTATATTTAAAGAAATTAAATAATGAAGAATTTTCATAAATGTATGTATATTTATCGCATTGTGATGAAATAAGGGTACCTAGAGCCATCAAATTTTGAGTAAGGTAGTCCTCCACCGAATATGGGCATCTACAAACCCTAATTTGAAATTGTTTTATTATCTACTTCATGTTTTATAAAACTTAAACGAATTTTTTATTAACAAACTCAACGATTGCCAAGCGAGGAATGGCAACATCGTACGGAAAATAATAATAATAAAAAAAGTTTTTATATCCAGCGGACGATACTGTCCATCGGAAATTCTAAAGATATGCTTTTTTAAAATTATTTTGCGATATTGACGTTGAATTGAATTTTATGGTTTAAGTGTGAAGAACATGATATTTAAGAAATAAAGGTAACACACAAAACGTTAAAAAATGCTCCTTTAGGCGTAATATAAAAACTGAAAAGCTTTCAGATTCTTTTTTGTTGTTTTGCTTTTTAAAACGGCTATGTATATATGTTTCTCGCATTTTGATAACAAAAGGTACCAAGAGCCATCACATTTTGAATAACGTACGTCTCCACGTGAATGTGGGCATCTGGAAGCCCAAATTTGGAATTAATTTTATTATCTATTTCATATGTTGTAAAGTATTTATGAATTTTTGGTTAAGAAACTCATAAATGCTTTCAACGATTTCAAAGTGAGCAATTGCGGCACTGTACGGAGGGGGGGAGGCATTTTTATCTCCAGCGCGCGAGATTGTATATCGGAAATTTTAAAGATATGCTCATTTTAAAATTATTTTGTGATATTACTGTTTAATTAAATTTTATGTCTTAAGTGCGAAGAAAACGATATTTAATAAATAAAAGTAACACACAAAACGTTAAAAAAAAGCCCCTTTGTGCGTAATGTAAAATCTGAAACCTTTCAGGTTTTTTTTTTAAACCTTTAATTGTGAAAAGATTCCCGATTTTTTTAGAGATTTTGGGTGTTAGCCCAGAAGATTTCGAAACAATATTTTGCGTCGAATCACTTTTCAGATCGTTGCCACCAAATATTATCGTCCTGTGTTGTATTTAAAGAAACTAAACAATGAAAAATCTACATGACTGCATGTATGTTTCTCGCTTTTAAAAAACAACGGTACCAAATTTTAAATAAGGTAGGCCTCCACCCGAATATGGGCACCTCGAATCCCGAATTTGGATTTTCGAATTTGTTTTATTGTCTCTTTCATATTTTGTAAAACTTTAACGAATTCTTGGAAAACTCAA
>KK120406.1:90034-102671 GCA_000611955.2 Stegodyphus mimosarum | reverse complement strand
GGCTGAACTACTACTTTTATTTTTATTTATCTTGTTCTTATCCACCAGTGTCAGTAATCTCATTCCTAAAAAAATTTTTAAGTCACCATAAGGTTCGTACTCTGCCTTGTATTTTATGTTCCTTTATGCATATTTTCGTCACAAGCTTGAATACTTCCGCTAGATTAACAGCTTACATTCTCAGAACCTACTTTAAAAATTTTTTAAACTTGTCAAAACTTTTTCTTGAACTTTGCTAAACACAAACTTTCGATCAGGGGTAGGGCGTTCGGCCCAGGCACCCAGGTGTACGGACACCATTCTACGCCTTGAAGTCTATTGCTGTTAAATGTAAAAATAGGAAGCTAATAATGTTGAGTTTAAAGCTGCTACCTGTTAGAGTATTGGGAAAACCTATTCTGTGAACTTTAAGCAATGTAATATTGTAAAATTCTGTTTTGTGTACAAAAATGTTCTAACTAGAGGCATTGTAAAAATGTGTAAAATGGTAAAAAAATTGTAAACCGCTGTTTGTGAAAATAGATGTTGCAAACTGTTAAGGATGTAAAAATGTTTTAGAAGTTCGAAAAAACATTTTAATAGAATAAAGTAATTTTAACTGAATTTTAATTTTAAATTAAAAAAAATTAATAGAATTTTGTGTAATAAAACTGAAGTTGTGCAAGTTCAATCAAAACTTTAACTGAATACTGGCCAAAGTTAAGAAAAAATTAGAAAAATAGAAAAAAAATCTTCGCTCAATTCGGTCTATAATTGAGACTTTTGAAAAGAGTTGGCCTTTCATTAGTAAAAGGAAAAAATCCAGTATAGATAAAAATTTATGCAATTTAATTAATAAATATTTACAAGAATAATCCCTTAACTCTTTAAAATCCTCCATTACCCTCCAGTTCAGGTTTAAGGTAATAGTATCATAACATAAAGAGCCAAAAAACTAAACAGAAAAGTTAATGCCTGCCTTTTTAATATAGAAATTAATAAATTGTATTGGGACTTGGTTATTAACTTGAACATTAATTAGTTTTAATTTCTTCCTTTAAATCTTCTGTTTCAGTACAAATATTTTTTAGTCTAATTATATGGCTATAAGAAATACTTATTACTTTTTTAGAGATATTAGAGTTCCAATTAATCAATTTAATAGTTTCAAACTGAAATGTCGTCCTTTTATCACATAATTTAATTTTGCTGTGTTTAATTATGAGCAGGTCAAGGTATTCAATATGATTTTGATCCGTATTAGTTCTATTTAGTGTTAAACTATCTGGGTAAATTTTGAATTGCTCAAAAGTAGAAGTATTACTGAAAGTTATAATATCGTCAATGTATCTAAATGTATTTGGAAATAACTTTAATGCATTCTTATTCAAACTTAGTCGGAATTTATATTCATTAGCAAAAAGAAGTAGGTTACATATTTGTGTAGAACTGTTTGCTCCCATTAGAATTCCTTTCACCTGCTGATATATCTTATTATTGAATTCAATGTAGTTATTAAGTAATGTACAATGCAGGTAAATTTTCCATCTTTCAATTCAGAGGATGCTTTAACTATGCTGTTAGAATTTAAATGATATTGTTGGTTCGCAGCAATTAATTTTATTTTTGAAATTGTAATTAATTTTAAATTTATACTTGCTTTTTACAAATAGAGAATATTTGTTAAATTCCAAGATACTTGGATGCAGTTTTAAAATAGCTTCTAATGTATTCATATTTCTGTACTTTTCTTTACAATAATTCCTTATTAGTATAGAGGCTATTCGCGCATTTTTAGACGACTTTTCTTTGCTGTAAAAAAAAAATCGCCTGCTTGGAAAAAATTGTTTACTGCAACTATATTTTTGAAAGTTAAATTATCGTCTCCTACTTGACAATCTTGTTTTCATGCAAAATGGCGCTTTTAAAGGAGCAATGGACCGAAAGCTATGTTTGTGCGCTTTCCGAAGAAAATTGTTTATATTTAGTTATTAAAAAATGTTGTGAAAGCCATGACTTTTTGGTATCTAAAGAAATGATAGATAATATTGTCAATACGAAGGGGTAAAAACGTCAAAGTTTGGCTTTAAGGAGAAAATTGTCAAAATACATATCCAAGGAAGAAACGGTACATTTTGAATGTTGCAAAGGTAACAACTTCACTGTTCAAAGAAAATCTGCGAAGTCAAACGGCAGTTGCATAATCGTTAAAATGCTCAGTGTCAACTATAAACAAAGTGATGAATGTTGATTTGAATCTTAAAAAGGCCAAAAAAAAAAAAAAAAAAAAAAAAAAACGCAATGTGCATCGTCTTTTTCCATGACATATCGCCGAACGGAGAACGCGCTGCAGATTTCTTTATGAGAAACATTTATCTGGATAAAAATGGAAGAATGTTATCACAATAGATGAATCTTGCGTATATTTAAAAGACTGCAATAAAAAGAGATCCATCTATTATCACGAAAGAGGAGGAAAAAATCTTAAAACATGGTTCAAAGAATCTAAAGAAAGTTTTTCAAAGAATTTATGATTGTTGATGGTTTTTGATATAACGACAAATTGGAAGTAAACAGAGTGGAGAAAAATGTTAAGCTCAACTTCATATATCTTATCAGGAACATATTTTATGCCCAATTTCCAAATATGGAATACCTTCTCTTTACCCACAGTGCCCATCAATCAGTAGACTGCATCAAGACAACACAAACAGCCGCACGTCAAAATCTGCTCTTAATTTCCTGGAAAAAAATTAAACGAAGTACATGTTATCAAAGCCAAAAGCTTCACTCATATTCGTACTAAATCCCCTGACAATCTCATGTCGTTCATGGATTTGGGCGCTTTTGGACTTTAAAAAGCGAATTGTTCAGGCGTCGACCTATAACCCCCATTGGACTTTAGAAAGGTGTTCAAGAGGAATAAGGTAAAATATCTCTTTCGATACTAAAAAAGGCTTTATTGTCTTTGAAATTACGGTGTAGAAAGATAGTGAAGAATAAGGGTTATCAAATAGAGTATTTAAAGCAGAAAAATTTTACGTAAAATATTTCTGCAAATACAATGAAAGTCATATAAAAAATGTGTGACAGCCTCTTTCATTGTTTTGACCGCCTAATAATTATTAATCTTTATCAAATTACATATTTTGGAAAACAATCATGATATTTTTCATGCCAGGCTTTCAAGTAGTATGTGTGCTAATGCAGTGCACATGAACAAGTCAAATCTCTCTACCAGTGCTAATGCAGTGCTCTGTGGTCACCAAGGCACAAATTGGAAGGAAAATTGCCTCTTTCCATGCTGTTATTAGGAAATATTTTCGATGAAAAGAGAGTGCCATCAGTATTTCGAAATTATAACCCATAGAGCTGTTTTTCATGCTAGAATTAGACGTTAAAAAGAGTAATTTTTTTCGCCAATAATTCGAGTTTAATCTCTAATTTCAGCTTACGTAAAAACATGTATTGCACTACCTTCGTCTTACTCCGTGTGAACTGCGGAAGTATTTTTAAATTGTGAACAGTGCCATTACTGACACAACTTATTCTGTTTTCAAAACATTTGGAAGTGTATTGAGCAACAAATAACAAAATTCGATTTTCTTCATTTAACAAAAATGCACCTGCATATTTATTCGAAACTAGCGAAAGTACCCGATGGCAGTTAAGTTAGATTGAGAGTAATGCATCTAACAACAGAGAGAACGATGCCGCTCTTAATCCTTCTGCTATCACACAACTGTTTGGAACAATTTTTCTGCTTTTTCACAAAAGTCAATCACCACAGATCACTTTGGAGTTAGCATGTAAAGGGGAAACTAGATCTCCATCACAAACAAGCTGATACCATTCGAAGCTGATAGCTGATTGTTTGAAAACGAGCAACTTGCAATTTTTTTCGAAAGGAAGGAAAAAATCGCGCCTTTTTCTTTTAATAGTAAACCAGGCAGAAAAAATTGTCCGAAACAGTTCTTCGTATGAAACAAATGCATGTGTGATATGGGCCTAATAACGATGCAAAAAATACGATTCATAGTCATACATTTTTCAATCCGATGCGATATGGAACCCACATAAAAAATTTCGATAGACAAATAAACTAATTCTCTCTCATTATATCGGCAACAATGGCACCAGTTTTGAATGATTTTCGTCTTTCTAATCAAATGGCCGTAAAAGCTCAAGTTCCATCCAATACTTCATTTATATTCAATTTTAGTCAATTAAATGTGGCAAAAAATTGATCGTAATTGATCAGAAATCAATAACGCGAACAAACACACAAACAGGCATTCTTCCTTATATGTATACTAGCGGAAGTACCCGATGACAGCGAAGTTAGATTGACAGTAATGTATCTAACAGCAGAGAGAACGATACTGCTGCTTCTCTGATAATGATGCAAAAAATAGGATTCGTAGTTGATACATTTTTCAGTCCGATGCGTATGAAAACCATATAAAAAATTTCGATAGAAAAATAAACTAATTCTCTCTCATTATATCAGCAAAAATGGCACGCAGTTTTTCATGATTTTCGTCTTTCTAATCAAAGGGTCGTAAAAGCTCAAGTTCCATCCAATATTTCACCTATAGTCAATTTTAGTCGATCGAATGTGGCAAAAAAATTATCATAATTGATCAGAAATCAATAAGGCGAACAAACAAACAAACAAACACACAAGCAGGCATTCTTTATATATACAGATTTTGTAAAACCTGCAAATCTTTAAATAACAAACTCTACGATTTGAAAGTGAGCAGTAGCAACACTTTTCAAAATAAAGCATTTTATCTCCAACGCGCGAGAGTGTTGCCAATCGGAAAAATGAGTGCGAAAATTAATGTTTTCGAAGTTTTTAATTAATATCTCGGCTGATTAAAGTCGTACTCAGTCGAGATGGCTTCCCACGAATTTTTGGAATCGGGAATAATGTATTTAATGTTTGGCAATGCTATTCTTATTTCATAGTAAAGCTTCGAAATTTTTTATTAACAAAATAAAGCGAACAATTTAAAAGCGACCAGTGGCAACAACTTTCGAAATAAAGCAGATTTTCGTCTTCGACTTAAGAGACTGTTGCCACTCGGGAAAATGAGGGCGAAAATATTCGTTTTTCCAAGTTTTTAATTAATGTCTCTGATTTTAGCTAATTTTTTTTCGAAAAAACTGGACGTCGACCTTTAACAGGAACCCAAAAAAGAATTGTAGAAAGTTTGGTGACGATAGCTATAGTAGTGACTGAGTTATTAACGGATTTATAGGTTATTAAATCTAATCTACTCAATGAAGATGACAAAAAAACAAACCTTTAAGGTGATTTTTATGCAGAGAAAATTTTGCTGCCTGATATTGTGGCAATACTATATTATGAAAACTTGCAGTAAGTAAATAATCCCATCCAGGATGTTATACTGGATTCATAATCTGGGCAATTATAACCCGAACCTTCTAATTTACTATTGCTTTTAAAATCACGATGCGCTGATGTCAAGATACGCTGCCCTTTGAGAATCAGGAGCTGATTGTTCTAGAACAGCGGTTCTCAATCGGTGGTACGCGTACCAGTAGTGGTTCGCAAGAGAAAAATAGGTGGTACGCAAAGGAATTATACAGTTTATAAGTTTTAAATTTAAAAATTAGGTAACCTCAACATCCTGGTTAAGTCTCAGAATGACATTCCTTGGAATAAGTGCATTGTCCTCGGCTTTAAAAGGAAAATATTCCGGTGTTATTTCTCAAATAAAGAAAGTTGCACCTGAAACTAAATTCCCTCGTTGCCATTCATGGTGTAGCTTTAGTAGCCAAAACAGTCCCCGAAAACATGAACAGCGTTTTGAATCAAGCCGTGAAAACTGTTAATTTTATTAAAAGCTGAGCTTTAAGTTCAAGAATATTTGCGATTTTATGCCAAGAGATGGGTAGTAAACACGAAACGCTTTTGTTACATTCCCATACTTGCCAACCTACGACACTCAAAAATCGGGAGAATCTTTTTAGAAATCGGAAGATTTATTTTCAAGGGCAAAACAATTTTTTAAATGATAAAATACGTTTTGTAATAATGAATTAACTTCAAACCGTTACTAATTAATGCCTGAAAGTTCTTTTACTAATTCTTAAATGCAATAGAACTCACGTTGTCCTTGCTTATGTGTACGAACATGTTTGAGAATGCTATGTGTACGAACATGTCATCTGTGTACTGTTTTTTAAAAGTACCTCAGTATTTTACCTTTTTCGCAGACATAACTAATACGAAATACTGTAATTTCTTAGACTATTTCTCGAAAGTACGTACGTTCACACAGGTTAGTGACAAGATGAACGAAATAACTCATAACAACCTCGATCTTGCTTTGTGCTCATTGATTAATATGTGCCAGACGACATGCAGTGGCACTCGATGCAACATTGGAGAAACGTAAGATGACGTTTTCGGACACGTACTCTTACTCACAAAACAGAAGCGTGCCATAATTTCTCACTGATAAAACTACTTTTCTTTTCTATGCAGTCTAGAGTAAAACCAGGTGTTTTGAGGCATCCCAAATCACTTTTTTGGGGATGCAAATAACGAAGTATTAAGTCAAGCTGCATAAAAATCGTAAAAAATTTTAAGAATAAGAAAAAGTTGGGAGAAATATATTGTAAATCGGGTTGGCGGAAGAACGGTCGGAAATCGGGAGGTGGTTATCTAGAGGCAAAATTTTTAAATCGTCTTTTTGAACTTCCGTCAGAAATTTGAATTTTCGCCTGTGATTCAAAATTTGAATTGCCAAATTGTTTATTTAGTGAATTATGGTCGATGCGTTTAGCATATTTCGTCGATATTTTTGGAAAATGAATTAAATTCAGGATTACGAGGGCAAAGTGTTAATTTATTTACCATTAGAGAGAAAACAAATGCAACGATAAAAAAATTCGAGATAATAATCATAGAATTGGATAATAATAAAATTTTCAGCTCTTTACCACTTCTGGAAAGTTTTCCAACAGAAAATAATTTGAAAATAAAGAAACAGCATTCGACATTAAAAAGTATTTTTTTTTTTCATTGATACAGCGTGTATTTTCCAAAGGATTTTGAAAAAGTTCCATGTCATATTTGAAAAACAAATACAGAAGAAAATTAAAAGTGGATCCTAATTTAAGGTTAAAACTAAATGAAATAAGACCAGACATAAAGAAACTGATCTCTCTTAAACAGGTCCAAATTTTCCATTAAATTTTAGAATTAAAGTATTATAACTTAAATTTTGATAATTTAAATGGGAATCAAATTTTAATTAATATTTTTTATGTGTGCACATTTAATACAAATAGCCAATAGGTTCTGCAATTGTTCTTTAATATTTCTGTTGAGAAACTGAAAAATAATCATTGTAAAATGTAGTGGTGGTACTGTCTGTCTACGAGCTGGCGGGTGGCGTTTGCTATAGCAACAGGACTAGTATATTTCAAATAGGGCAGAGCCAAGGATCTTTAAATGCACCAGGATGGCAAACTGAAAAGTAAATCTTCAAGACACCCCTACCGAAAATGGGTCAAGGCTTGTTTCTACGGCAACAGACAACTGCAGACTAACTGGCGAGAGCTATTTTTATGATAGACAGACTTTACTTAAGTTTTCAAATTTTTTTCTAGATGGACACGTTAGTCAAAGAGTTTGAGAACCGCTGTCCTAGACAGTTGTGGGCTCTGGACAATACCCGAATAAATGTACCCGAGCCCCCTGGGTGTCCGAACCTGCTTTCACCTGCCCCACCTGTACTTCGGGGTAATGTTAACATCATTAGATAAGAAAGTTATGTGCACAAAAGAATGCGTGATGCTTTCCCTCCCAGTGAAGGAAAAGTGTTGCCCATTGAGGAAGAAATCTGTAAACTGCACCAACAAGAATTCAGCAATCCGTACTAATTTTGAGTAACAGAATGCTAAACAATGCATTCAAAGGCCTTTTTCCAACACGGAGGTAAACATTTTAGGAAAATCAACTAATTTAAGTAGAGGTACTTTAAGGATTACATTAGTTAAATGAAGCTTGAAAGAGAAACTGACTGTCCGCCTATTGATTTATTTATTATTTTGTCAGTTTCCTCGGCTCAGGCGAACGCAGTTTGCTGTGATTACACGCTTTTGATCACTATCTGAGCATAATAGAGTTTAGGCGATTTTCGAACTTGTATTTCGAAGATTGTTGATAAGGTCAAGAACAGGTAGGATCCAAGAATGGTAAACAATAAATTCTTCTCTGTCTGACCTCAGAAATGCTTCGGAGTTCTTCAGAAAGTGTTGCAACATCACGCTGAAACCCTTGCATTCATGAGAACGTCTGCTAGAACAAAGAACATCAATAAAGTCTGCAAGACAAGGCGAATGGAATTATTTATAAATCCTCTTTAGATTCCCAGAAATATAATAATTCACCAACATCTGAAAATTTGTCACTGATTGCGAGGTACTTATGTAAATATCAAAATTCAATAAGGATTGCTAAACTCGATTTAATTAAACATAAGTAATTATTGTTTCACAATTAAATTGTTCCAAGAATTACAGGAACGATATTCTATAACTATTTCTTTGATCGGAAATGTATTGAGAAATATTTATTCCCTTGATATTAATTTGATATTTTTCTGTTTACACCATTTTGCATTAAATGAAAAATGGTGAAAATTTAAAAAATGAAATGAAATAAAGATTGACTTCAAGTTCTCTGGTAGATTTGTTCTAAGCGGCCGCTGGGCTTACATGCGTAGGACTAGCTCTTAAGATTTTTAAATGCTGTGCACAACTGATCAGTTTTTTTATTTGACACGTTATTGAACAGTTTTTTTTATTAATTCAAAGGGCATTAGCCCAGAAGGGCTATTAATTTCGTTTTAGCATTTTGCGTCGATTCACTTTCTGCTTTGATTCCCTTTTAAAACTGTTCCCACCGAATATTACAGCCCTGTATTATATTTAAAGAAATTAAATAATGAAGAATCTGCATAAATGTATGTATGTTTCTCGTATTCTGATAAAACAACTGTACTGTAGCTAGAACCATCAAAGTTTGAATAACGTATATCACCACCCGAATATGGGTATCCGGAAGCCCTGATATGGAATTTGTTTCATTATCTGCTTTTGTCAGACATTAAAGAATTTTCGGTTAACGAAATCAACGATTTCAAACTGACGAATGGCAACACTGTACCGAAAAAAAAAAAACTCCAGCGCGCGAGACTGTGTATCGAAAATTCTAAAGATATGCTCATTTTAAAATTATTTCGCGATGTTGCTGTTAAATAGAATTTTATGGTTGCTCTGCGAAGGACATGATATTTAATAAAAAAGGTAACACACAAAATGTTAAAAAAATGCCCCTTTCGATATGATTCAAAATCTGAAATCTTTCAGATTTTTTTTAACTATTTTATTTTTATTTGATTATCTCTGAACTATAATTTGGTTAAGATACACACAAGTTTGACAATGTTAATGGCAGTAGTAAAAGAAGTTGAAGTACCTAGATTTATTTGAAATTAGCAACTTCAATTGATTTTATTTTATTTTCATAATATAGCTTGTAGCGTTCTTTCCTTTCCCTCCTTCTGATCTTGTGCATCTTCCTCAATGAAAAGTTTCGTTTGGTTTATTTGATTACGGCAAAGCATACTAGGGCTATCTTATTAAAGAAACTGATGCCTTTCAAGGGAAACTGGCTCATATCAACCTTATACTATAGAGTCATTAGGATTTTTTTTTAAGGCATGACATGAAAATTGAGACATGAAAAATGAGCAGTGCCCTCACCGAGACTCGAACCTCTGGAATACCCGCCGCGGGTGCTGCCCATTACACCACAAAGGCATGCTAAGAAGGTGTCGCATGTGTTATAAGAAATACCTTATAACACATGCGAAAAGCCACAAAAACTTCCCTGCAGCCAGCTTGTTTGTTTGGAATCGAAACCAGAGTGAATTACCAGTGTTAAACGATTTTATTGCTTTGCCGCTAGTGGGCGTCAGTAAAAGAAAAATGCAGAACTAATTCACAGTATAAAATATGAAAGAATTATTTAATTTCTAACACTCTTTTTCTCTCCAAAGTTACCTGAAATAAATCTGCACTGAAGAAATTTCGACGTGATGGTTCTGATGACGGTGATATATGTCATCAACGTTGTGTGTTGTATACATCATTGTTCATTGCAGTTTTGGCTGATTTGCGAATTCGTGATTCAGCATTTCGGTAAAGCCTAGTTACAAGGTTTGCTTTTGTGTGACGTCATTGACTCCTTAGCATGGACCTTATAAGGTCCATGCTCCTTAGTCTGCTCAAATAACTACTTTCTTTGTGTCTTCTTTTCTCCCCAATTGGGTAAGTAAATGACATCAGCGTTGTCAAAAGCATAACTTTATTTGTCTCTTAACCTTAGTTTAATACATGGTCCTTGTTACTGACTGCAAATTTTTCATCAGGTTAGTGAATTTCTTCTTTTATAAGCTTTTATTTAGTTCAGTCATAGTGCTTCGCCGTGGATAGTTTGGTTATCGAATTTTTACCCACTTCCTGATAAGCTATCGAGTTCACTGTTTTTCGATAACGATGCAAAGTGGTAGAGCAATTTTTTCAAAATCCGATTTAGACTTCCTTGTACGAAGTAAAAAGGAAGTGTTGTAAGCGCGAAAAATTTCGGGTACCATATTTAACGAAAATATCTATTTTGACCGCTATCGAATGCAATTTAACGATGTATCTGAGTGACATCCGTACGTAAGAACAGAATAAAAGACTCTTTTTTCCCCCAAAAAAATTAGAAAACTGATTTAAAATATATTCTGAAGATATTTTTTCGTGGCTTCTGTGCGTACGTACGTACGTATGCAGGTATCTCGTATAACTCAAAAATAAGTAGACTCAGAACGGTGGAATTTTGTATATAGGGCTGCTATAATATGTAGATGTGCACATCGTATTTTGGTTGCAATCGGCCGCACCAAAAGTATATAAATATATGCATATATAATTTAACAAAATTTCTATAGTAAATAGCAATTTAAAGTAAAAAATTAATTATAGAAATAGGTTTAAAAGAAATTATAAATAATTTATATTGCTGCAAACTAATCTACAATATCATTTAAATTCTGAGAACATAAGTAAATCAAGTGCAAGTATTAAAATCTATTAACAAATATAAAATTGTAATAATTTTTTTTAAATCCTAAAAATAATAAATATGCATAATGAATAATTGTTGAGCTGGCAGAAGACAGACTTATCAATGGGAAGTTGCCCTCAAACCTATCTCTTCAATTATTCAATTTCGTGTTTCGTCTTATATGTAGGCAAGTGTAAAATTCAAAACCAAAAGTAAAACCAAATGACGTGACATACCAAAAGCAATTCAAACGAGTGGAACTTTTAGAAAAGAACAAATCAAAGCCAGTATAAAACAAAACCCTTTATAAAACCAATTTTTTAGAAAACCAATTTAATTTAGAAACTCTTGCCCACAAAAAACTTCCCCGACACGAATATGCATATAAATGATAGAGTGCATATAAATAACAGAGTTACTCGGCTCATTGAGCTCAGTTTCTTTATTCTTATAAGTTTGTAAATTGTGAATTTTTTACTTTAAAAATGGTTGAATTATGTTGTTCTTATCTTTCGGTTAAGGTTTTTATACTTTCAGTAAATCTGCATGCAATATTTGTAGAATTATCAACAATTTAAAAGTTGTTAAAATTGCGGCTAAGCCGTATTACCATTTTTCTCATGGCGGACATATTTGTTTACATTTGAAACTTAGAAGATTATTGGATTTGTTGCTAATCCTGAGAAACTAAGCTTCGCAAGAACAAAGATAACGCCTTCTTTTATTATTGCGAATTAAATCATGCTTAATCCATTCTGGAATTTATTCGAGGAAATAAGTATTTAAGATTACTTTGTAATTTTTAATAGAGATAATTTGAGTTTTTATGTATTTTTGCTTTGTCGGGAAGTGAGAACTGAATTAATTGAATGAGAAATAATGAATCGTCCGTGAAAAACTGTTTCTCTCTCTCTCTTTTTTTTTTTTTAATTTCTTTTATACATCGTTTTAGATTTATTATAGTATTTGAATAGAGCATGTGGCAACGATTAAGTAATCCTCCAGATGATATACATAATTTTTGTGCATTCTAATGAGTTCTAAAATGAATGAGATGCAACGCTGTTAAGTGAATCTAGCGCCAGATTGTCGCTGTGGTAAACAAACATAATGAATTTTAAAGAGTGCATTTATTCTATTGTGGTTTATGCGCTATCGATGAAGTAGATTTAATTCAATCCAATAAGTTTAAATGAAATGCAAAATGCGTATAATTTAATATTCGATAAAAAAAAAATCTGAGATGTTTCAGATTTTAAATTACGTCCAAAGGGACGTTTATTTAACATTTTGTGTGTTACCTTTATTTGTTAAATACCATGTTCTTCGCACTTAAACCATAAAATTCAGTTCAACAGCAATATCGCAAAATAATTTTAAATTGAGCATATCTTTAGAAATTTCGGTACACGCTCTCACGCGCTGGAGATAAAAATGTTTTTCTGTACAACGTTGGTATTGCTGGCTTTGAAATCTTTGAGTTTGTTAATGAAAAAT
>KK120406.1:67119-88751 GCA_000611955.2 Stegodyphus mimosarum | reverse complement strand
AGAATATTGTTACGAATTTCACATTTATTTGGCTATTTATTTAGAACTGTAATTAAAATTCCTTTTTATTTTCCCGTGCAACGCACGCAGACGATTTTTGAAGAGAAAGCTACGTCAAAAAAAAAGCATGCATACATTTATGCAGATTTTTCATTTTTTAAAATTTAATGCAGAGCGATAACATTTAGTGGCAACAATTTGAAAAGTGATACGCCGTTTTTGTGTTTCCGACGCAAAATCGCAAAACGAAAGTAATAGTCCTTCGGGACTAAATCCCTTTGGACTAACAAGGAAGTGATGTGGTGATCAGGATTTTTTTTTTTTTTTATTTATTTAATGTTGGAAAGATTTTTTTTATTTAATATTGAAAAGATATTTCGAACATATTGGTTTAACGACAAACTAAGTATATCAAAATTTTACTGTTTGCGCCATCCATGACGGGTGAAAAAATAAAAATGAAACTTGTATGCACTGTAATTTAATTTCTGAATTTTTGGCGAATTTTTGAAAATCGCTAGGTTTTTTTTAAACTATTTGACACTTGAGTTTAAAATTTCAACATGTAAAAGTGCATCGGATATCAAGTTTGAAATTTTCATAGATTATAAAATAAACTTTTTGCCTTGTTTTAAAGCAACAATGATTAAGAGAATATTAACTGGGCAATTTCCTATGTATATTTTTTTAAATTGTGTTGTAGCCTAAAACAGACGGGAGATAAAGGTGTTTTAAGTTTCCATTCTTGGCGCACTTAGTAACGACGTTTGCCATTTTGGCGCACTTAATGCATTTTGGCGCACTTAATGACAAATTAGCGATATTCGTTTTTGCATTTTACTTGTTAGCTCGCTGTAGTTATTAATATCCGATTCTGATACTGAACATTCAAAGCGATTTCTTTATTCTGTAAATGGCGTACAGTTTTTTTTTCTTTACCTTATAATTTTCCTATAATTTATTGCTTGGGTTTTAATAATGACTAAATATTTCATCAATGATAACGTGTAAATAAGACTAGAAAACGGGGGAAAATGCAGTTAAAACAACTTTTTTATACATCGAGCTTTAATTTAAAATGAATATGATAATAAATGCATAAAAAGGGAAAAAATAATTTATCATATATTTTAATAGGAATAACATGTTAGACAATTCTAATTACAGAATTCATTCACAATTTTATATCGCGAACAATTAAAATGTGGGGTGCCCAGATAACGGAACTGCAGTGTCAAATGTGTAAGTGATTATCGTTTTAAATTTACCATGGGTAGCCCATCTTTTATTATTAGCGTTATAAAATTATAGATAAGTTTCGTAAGGAGAATTGTTTAATCTGTTATTCTCATGAAACTTTATGATAATTTATGTCTCCTTTTTTGTGCGTTAATTATCATAATTATCATATCAATTTTAACTAAAAGTTCATTGTATGAAAACTTTTTTTTATTGTATTTTATTCGTCAGTACAACTACTTGTTTCAGTATAGAACAAGATTTCTTAAACGTTTTTGCCCCAAGCACCCTTTTCACCATTGCTGGAAGGTTACTTCTTTCCCAGACTAGAAAAATAATCATAAATCTCACTCTATAGGCTAAACTTTCTTCAATAGAAGACCACTTATTACGACAACCCTTTTTGCTTCGATCTCTTAATACGTACTTGCATTCCAGTCATTTGGTTTTAAAATTTAAGGCAAGTTGGTTAATTTTTACTTACTAGTTTGTTTTTTACTACAGTATAATTTTTGGATTATTTCTTCTAATCTTCTTATGTTTTTTTAAAATTTGTTCTTGAATCTACTTTTGTTTTTGAAATGAACAGAGAGTGTAAGGGATATGTTTTCTAAAGTAAGCATCTCGTTTAGATTAATTGTGTTCTTAGTAAAAAAAATTTAATCTTAAAGATTATTTGCTTTTTAACAGGATTCTTTGGGTTTTGTGACTAATATCTTTATTTTGATTGAGTATCAATTAGTGATTTAAATCTAGCAAATAATTTGATGGTTACTTGGAAGTAAGATGAAACACTCTCTCTTATTTTAGTTACTGTTAATTGATGGTAGATTGGTTTATCCCCTTGATAAGTCGATTAATCTGCTGTCAATAACAGTAACTGGTTTTGCAGTACTTAAAAAATTTACTTTTGATTTTGGCATTTTTGCGATTTAGTTTTTCCTTTACAGTGTTCAAAGCAAGGAGGACTAAAAATTATATAATTTTTTTTTTAATTCTGAAAAATATCTTTTCAATGATGTTTTTAAATTAAATTTCCATTGCTTGGAGATGTAATATGGAGAGTTTTCTTTTTATAATTTATAGTGAATTATTGCTTTATTACTTTGAAGTTTTAGCGCAAGTCTTGGGCTTATTAATTTACTTTTAATTACTTTCATATATATATATATATATGTATATATAGAGTGAGATTTATAGGATTTTTCAATGTGTTTTATAAATTAAACAACAAATAGTGTAAAACTTGTTGATAAATACCAAACCTTAAATAAAAGTACTTTTTTAATTCATGAACTAGCAGTGGCTATTTGCACATTTTTTAGATTACTTTCATCGTATTTCTAGAAACGGTTTACTTCAAATTTTTGTGTTTTAAATGTTCTATTAGGTAACCTTTAATTTTTTTTCACCGTAATTTCAAAGACAATAAAACCTTCTGCAGTATTGCAAAAGGTACTTTATCCGTTTCCTCTTAAACAGCTTTCAAAAGTCTAAAGAGCGTTTTGAGTCGACATTTAGACAGTCCGATTTTTAAAAGTTAAAATGCGCAAAAATCCAACCCTGATAACATCAGGAGTTCTAAAGGAAGGGGAACTCCTGATAGCATTAGGAGTGAAAGGTATGGCGTATAGCCTTGTTGCCAGTTTCTTGTTCCATTTTTTCCAGAAAATTATCTGTGGATTTTGAAGTGTGGCTGCTTCCTATGTCTTGATGCAGTTCTGCTAATTGATGGTACTGTGGGTAAAGAAAAAGTAGTATTTCATATTTGAAAACTGGTATAAAATATGTTCCTGATAATATGTGTAGTTAATCTTAGCATTTTTCTTCACTTTCTTTATTTATAATTTGCCATTATATGAAAAACTAGTAACAATCATAAACACCTTTGGAAAACTTTCTTTAAATTATTTGAATCACATTTTAAGATTTTGTTCCCACTCTTTGATGAAAATAGATGGAGCTCTTTTTATTGCCGTCATTTAAATACATCCAAGATTCGTCTGTTGCAGTGATTCTCAACCTTTTTTCAGTCACGGCACACTTTTAAGGATTTGAAAATTTGGCGGCACACAAAGAAAAAAATAAGCTTAAAAGTTTTTACTTGTTTATAATACACTGTGTAAATAGTTTAAGATAATAATTTTGAACATAAAATAAAATACAGGGTGTTTATAAAGTCCCGGACCCATTTTGATGTTTAATAACTCGTAAAATAATAAAGATAGATTAAAATTAATAACATAAATGGTTAGACTCAAAAAGTTTCATGACCCTTGTCAATGAACTTCCACGTGTGCCCCCTTCGTCGCACGGAGAACATTAAGTCGATATTCAATTTCACGCCAGGTACCGGCAAGCATGTCGGTATCTACAGAGGCTATTGCGGTTGTAATTCTGGCTTTTAGGTCATCCATGTTCGACACTCTTCTCCTGTAAACGTTGTCCTTTACAAATCCCCAAAGGAAAAAGTCCAACGGCGTTATATCCGGTGATCTGGGTAGCCAAGGAATTGGACCTCCTCGCCCCCAATCCATCTTCCTGTAAAATGGTCATTCAAAGAACTACGAACGATGGTACCCCAATGAGTGGCGCACCATCTTGTTGCAAAAAGACACGTGGTTGAAGCTCTTCTAGTTGTGGAAATACGAAGTTTTCTAACATATCTAAGTATACGACTGATAAGACTGTCTTTTCTGTAAAAAAGAAAGGTCCAATGACTCGGTCGTGCATTAGTCCACACCACACATTAACCTTTGGGGAATCCCTTTGTGCCTCACGGTATTCATGGGGGTTGTTGCCATAGTTGATTCATAGTTGCCAAAAACAAAAGAGAGAAAAATGCAATTAATAAGCAGACGATATTTAGAAAAGTAAAGATATTTAGACTGGAAAATGAAATTATCTGAAACTAATCACACGCGCAGACGATATTTACAAAAGTAAAGATATTTAGACTGGAAAATGAAATTATCTGAAACTAACCACACGCGCAGACGATATTTGCAAAAGTAAAGATATTCAAACCTGAAAAGGAAAATGTATAACTTATTCCATCAATAAATGCCATAAGTTTGTTTATATCTTCATTATTTTATGAGTTATTAAACATCAAAATGGGTCCGGGACTTTATAAACACCCTGTAATATGTACTACAAAAGCAGCAGTACATTTATTAAGGGATGAATTACAAGTTAATAATAATAATACATTTAATGAGAAATTTGAGCTTTCATGTTTTTTGGTAATGTCATTTATAATTGGTCGTAAAAATGACAATGCTAGTCTCATATCGTCTTCTACATGTAACAGTCTCGATCTTTACTCATTTTTATGTTGGTTAATACTGAAAATCCGAATTACACAAATAAGGTGTAGAAAATTGTAACAATACTTTTAAAGCTTTTTTGGCTGTCGAATCGCATCTAGTGTTAGTCCAAAATGAATTAATGGATTCTTCGGAATATTTTTAAATTAAATCTTGATTATTAGAAAGCGAAATGATTTCTTCCTCTTCATTCAGAGTTAATTCAAATACAGAAGTATTCGTTATCACAGATGGATTACGAACCGCATCAAATTTTTTAATATTTAAATTTGGGAAATTATGAATAATTCTCTCCTCTAATGTTGTCAAATAGTCAATAACAATTTTATGAATAATTTTATTAAGATAAAACATCTTAATAAAATTATTCATAAAATTGCAATACTCGAACTTTTCCAAATTGTCTTCCCGAGCTTTATTCACATAAAGTTATTTATATTTGGAATCCCAACAGTTTATCTGTCGAATTTAATATATTTTCTTTCAGGCCTTGCATACTTGAATTTATGTTATTAAAAGTAACAAAAATGTCCGATAAGTAAGCTAATCTCCCATTTGCACCCATCAAAACTTCTCAGTTTAAATTATACACTAAACATGCGCGAAAATGCTCCGCTCCGAATTGCGCTCTCTTCCAGAGCACCAAAATCGGCTTGGATACCACAATTGGCGAGGTTATTAATATCTTAAAAACCGAATTTCGCCAATCCTCATGTGTACCGTATACTAGGATTAAACCATTATAATTACTATAATATACATTTCTAAAATTTGGCGGCACACTTTAAGAATTTGGCGGCACAGCGGTTGAGAATCACTGGTCTATTGTGACAACATTTTTTCATTTTTGTTCAGATAAATTTTTTTTTCATAATGAATTCTGCAGCGTGTTCGGCGATATGTCGCAGCGAAAGACAATACACATTATAAATATATACATATATTTTTCCCTTTTTAAGATTCAAATCAAACATTAATCACTTTATATACTGTTGACGCTGAGCATTGTAATGATTTTGCAACTGTCCTTTGCGGATTTTTTTTTACCATGCAAGATCTTATCTTGGCAATATTCGAAACATTCAGTTTTTTCCTTGGATATGTATTTTAAACAGTTTCTCCACTTGAAGCAAACTCTGACGTCCTTTTTTCCCCCTTTCTTCCCCCTTTCTTGCTAACAATATTACTCATCGTAGCTTTAGATAACGAAAAACCATGGCTTTCCCAACGTTTTTTAATAACTAGGTACGAATAATTTTCTTTGAAACGAGCACAAACATAGCCTTCCAATTATTCCTTCTTCAAAAGCAGCATTTTGCATGAAAGCAAAACTGTGAAGTAGCAGACGATAATTTATACTTTCAAAAATATAGTTGCAGTTAAAAAAATTTCTAAGCAGGGGAGTTTTTTTACAGCAAAGCAAAATCGTCTGAAACAGCGGTTCTGAATCCTTCGACTAACATATACCATCTAGTTAAAACCTTGAGTGCAACCACTACAGTTTACAATGATTATTTTTCAGTTTCTCAATAGAAATATTAAAGAAAACATATTTTACCAGTTGCACAACCTATTGGAAATTTGTATTAAATGTGCACACATAAAAAATATTATATTAAAATTTGGTTCCCATTTAAATTACCAAAATTTAAGTTATAATAGTTTAATTCTAAAATTTATTGGGAAATTTGGACTCGTTTAAGAGAGATCAATTTCTTTATGTCTGGTCTTATTTCATTTAGTTTTAACCTTAAATTAGGATCCACTTTTAATTTTGTTCTGTATTAATTTTTCAAATATGACACGGAAGAAAATCCTTGTTCACACAAATAGGTTGCGCTAAAAGGCAATAAAAATTTAATAACTTTATTTGAAATGCCTTGAATTCTTTTTTTCGATTCAGCCAAAAGTTAACGAGTGTGTTATTTTGAAATTTATAGTTAGAGTTCAATTACAGGAAATGTCTTTGAATAAAAGGGATTTCCTTTTTCGTAATCCTCTGGAAAATGCATGTTGCATCAATGAAAAACAATAATTTTTAATGTCGAATGCTAATTTTTCTTTTAATTTGAAATTATTTTCGGTTGGAAAACTTTCTAAAGGTGGTAAACAGCTGAAAATATTATTATTATGAAATTCCTTGATTATTAGCTCGAGTTTTTTTATCGTTGCATTTGTTTTCTCTCTAATGGTAAATAAATTAACACTTTGCCCTTGTAATCCTAAATTAAATTCATTTTCCAAAAATATCAGCGAAATATGCTAAACGCATCGACCATAATTCTCTAAATAAACAATTTGGCAATTCAAATTTTGAATCAAGAAGAAAATTCGAATTTCTGACGGAAGTTCAAAAGGACAATTTAAGCATTTTCCCTCTAGATAACCACCTTTACTTCGGAATGTAACAAAAGCGTTTCGTGTTGACTTGGCACAAAATCGTAAATATTCTTGAACTTAAAGCTCAGCTTTTAATAAAATTAACAATTTTCATGGCTTGATTCGAAACGATGTTCATGTTTTCGGAGACTGTTTTGGCTACTAAAGCTTCACCATGAATGACAATGAAGGAATTTAGTTTCAGGTGCAACTTTCTTTATGTGAGAAATAACGCCTGAATGATTTCCTGTTAAAGCCGACGGCAATGCACTTATTCCAAAGAATATCATTCTGAGACTTGACCAGAATGTTGGGGTATTTAATTTTTAAATTTAAAACTTTTAAACTTTGTTTCTTTGCGTACCAAATATTTTTCTCTTGCGTAGCACCAGTTGAGAACCGGTTGTCTAAAAAATATTGGAACAGCCTCTGTAAACACTGAACAAATAGATAAAAGGCTGATTGCATCCCTCCATTTGAAACTATGAAATCTTTCGCTGGTAGAGAACCCCTGGTATAGACGGATAACTGAACATCCAGTGTAGATAATCCAGTTGCTGTCGTTGTTAGGAATTAATAACTTTAATCTGTTATTTGATATGAATTAATTCTATATTGAATTTAATTTCTTGTGAATTAGTAGCCATATTATTTGCCGCTACCATTAGGAGATCGCGTTGTGATTTAATTCAAAATGTATAGCGTACTTTGCCTATGAAATGCGACAGAAATATTTTCGCACCTTCTTGAAATTTTACTGGCATATGAGAAGTTTCGAATGGCTGTGAGCAATTTTTCGGTGCCCTTGTATGTCTCCGTTTACAAATCTCTCCCGCCCTCCTCCCTGCAAACGATGCAGTGGGTCACTTCATCAAAACCCCCGAATGGATGGGAGATCCGGATATGTCTCTGCATGGAAGGTCGAAATAAGGCGGGTGGGAAATTCCTCCTTCTCCCTCTTGCATCCAATCTGGTGACCAAAGGGTTACGCCAAGGTCAGGGCAGTCTCTAACCTTACACAAAATCTGCATCTCCTGCTTGTTATCGAACCCACCAGTTGCGAGGAGAGGAAGTAACTAGGTAGGAGGGGATGGAGGGGTGGTACGCAGTGACCTTGTTCTTCCCTCTTCTTGTGACCGTTTCCATGAGGAGGCAGATTTCAGTGACAAGAAACATTCCATTTGTAGGTCGGGATTCGTTTCTGAAAAAAGGAAAAAAGATTACATCAAGGGATTTGTCACTCACTACAAACAACATTGCGAAAACTGTATAGGATTCAAAATATCTTCTAAATGCTTCTAATCTTCTGAGGGAAAAAAAAAAAATGATGCGGACACCACATAATTTCCTTGTTGGCCTATTAAATTATACGCAATTTTTTTGCTGCATTTCATTTAAACTTTCCTATAATTTCATAAGAGATATATATATCATTCAATTAATTCAGTTCTCACTTCGTGAGAAGGCAAAAACACATAAAACCTCAAAATATCTTCATTAAATTTGAAAAATATAAAAAAAACATAAAATACCAAATACAGTTTAAAAGAATTAAAAAGCAACTGTTACAACTAAACTTCGAGTTTCTACGCAAAAGCAAGCAATTCGGCCAGCGGGCAAGAAGGCAGATTTTTCGGTGCACAAAACTGAAAGTTTACTTTTGGTCTCACTCGGCAAAAAGACACTGAAGATGCAGAAACTGGCTTAATTCATTATTCTGCTAAGTTTTTTTCTGCGCTTTTCATCCTAAAAAATTCGTTAAAGATTTTTACTCAGAACTTCCAAAAATATCACTCTTATTGAGACCTAATGGAAGGTTTGATTAAAAAAAAGATACGGATGTTGTAATTCCAAACTCTCTAGATATTTACGTAATTACATATTTAATTTCACTTATTAATTTTTATTTGCATGTTCTGAGTAAACGGAAATGTATTTTTAAAAACCGTTCTGAAATTTGTTGCCATTAAATGCAGATTTTCAAATCTTAGTTTAATGAAACACTTATTATTAAGTAATTCCCCCCTTCTAGTCTTAAGTAAAGGATTGAAGAGATTTGAGAAACTGTTAGAATGTGAACAATTGTTTCATCTCTAGAAGAAAGAAAAATCTCATAGAGAGTATTTAACAAGCATGTTTTTATATCAGACTGTCTCTTCTTTCGTATTAAATAACAATAACTCTGTATATATGCATCGAACATATACTGTAGAATTTGCAGCCACCAGATTTTGAACATACGTAGAATATGTGCGCCTCGAAGTTCGAATTTTGAATTTTGAATTTATTGTCGATTTATTTTCGTATTTAAGAAACTTTTGATTAAAAACTCAACGACTTAAATGTTTTGTGTTGCCCCTTTACACAATCTAATTTCTTTATGCTTCAAATTTAGTGAGAAAGCTCTGCGATATAAAAGAACTGTGTTGCCACTCGACAAAAGGCAAAATATTTGTCTTTTGAATTTAACCAACAATCTCAGGAATCTGAAAGAAATGTGTTACCATTGTTCGACTTAAAATATTTTTATTTTCCACTCGAGAGTGTGCTGCGTTTCAGCAAAGCGTAAGATAATTTTTAGCCCAAAGGGGCAATTTACCCAGAAGGGCTATTAATTTCGTTTTGGCATTTTACGTTGGTTCGCTATAAACGGCGTTTCACTTTTCAAATTGTTTCCACCAAATATTAGAGCCTGCATTGTATTTAAAGAAATTAAATAGTGAAGAATCTGCATGAATGTATGCATGTTTCTGGCAGTGTGAGAAAACAAAGGTACCTTAAGACATCACATTTTGTGTTCATCATAAGAATTGTGAAAATAAAAGTGTTTTCTACAAAAATAAGTCTTCAAGTACTGTTTGATGATTTTCTACCTATTAAGCTCCTTCCGAAATTTCGATCCTTTCGAGGGAAAACGGATAAGTGAAAACTTTTTTCTAAATTTTGAACTTAAGAACTTTTGAATTTTAAACTTGAGAAATTTTCAAACTTTTTGAAATGAAAAATTTAGTTAAAATTTTTCAACATAATCCTCCGCTCGAATATGGACATCTGGAAGCCCAAATTTGGAATTTGAAATTTGTTTTATTATATATTTCATTTTTTGTAACACCTTTAGCGAATTTTTGATTAAGAAACTCAAGGATTTCAAAGCGAGTAATGGCAAAGTTCTACAGAAAAAACATTTTTACCTCCAGCGCGTGAGACTGTGTATAGGAAATTCTAGAGATATGCACTTTTAAATATTTTGCGATATTGCTCTTGAACTGAATTTTATGGTTTAAGGGCGAAGAACACGATATTTACTAAATAAAGGTAACAAACAAGACGTTAAAAAAAAACCCCTTTGAGCGTAGTATGAAATCTGAAAGCTTTCATTTTTAATTTTTCCTTCAAATTTATTTTGTTATTATTTAACAGCTAAACCTTTCACAAGTAATAAAAGCAGATTTATTTCAATTATTAATTACTAGAAAGACCTGTGAAATTGTATTAGCTGGATTTATTAAAATCGTTATATATATTCTACTTTTTTATAGCAATTATTTTATGACGTTACCTTCGCAAGCACATATTTTTCAATTAATGTACGTGTTCTATTGGGAGTTAAAAAGTAATGAAAATACTCACAAATGAAATTAGAAAGGGTTATATGTTTATGTAGCATTTTTCTTGTTTAGTTAGAAAGTTTTGTAAAATAATTCGCCTGTCAATACAAACTAAGCACTATATTTTATTTTTAAATATTATATTTTACAAACATTTTATATTTTATACTTTTGCAACATTCCCTCTTTTAAACAAGTTGCAGATTTTAAAAAGTAATATCTCTTAACGTAACATTTTCCTTTACTGATAGGTATTGAGGGGTATACAGAGGCTGTTCGCACACTTTTTAGACGATGTACATTGTATTCACAAAACTAAATTACATAAGATTTTTGTGTTTTAAATGTTCTATTTGACATCCCTTATTCTGAACTATCTTTCGACACCGCAATTTCCAGGATAATAATGTCTTTTGAAGTGTCAGAAGAGGTATTCTATCCCATTCCTCCCGAACAGCTTTCCATAGTCCTGTTAGGGTTTTGGAACAACGTCTGGATAATGTAGTTTTTAAAAGTCCGAAAGCACAAAAATCCATAGGTGACACATCGGGAGATTTAGTAGGGATATCAGTGAAGGGAACCCTTCACTGATACCAGTTTTTGTTTTACCAGTTTCAGGCCTTGATACCAGTTTTTTGTTCCATTTCTTTTAGGAAATTTACAGTGGATTTTGATGTGTGACGGCTAGCTTTGTCCTCATGGAGTCTTACAAATTGATGGCACTGTGGGTAAAGCGATGGTATTTCATTCAGAAAAATTGGCGATAAAATATGTTCCTGATAGTATTTGGAGTTAATCTTGACATTGTTTTGCCCTCTCTTTATTTTTAACTTGCCATTATAAGAAAAACCAGCAACAATCATGAATCCCTTAGAAAAACTTTCTTTCGATTCTTTGAACCATGTACTTAAAATTTTTCTCCCCTTTTATGATAATAAATGGCTCTGTTTTTTGTTACAGTCATTTAAATACACCCATGCTTCATCTATTGTGACAATTGTTTTCCATTTTTCTTCGGATAAGTGTTTCTCATATAGGATTCTGCAGCGTGTCCTGCGTTGAGCGATATGCTTTGAAAGAAGACGATGCACATTGCGTTTTTTCGCTTTCTTAAGATTTAAATCAACGTTTATCATTTTGTTTACAGTGGACACCAATCATTTTAATGATTTTGCAACTGTCCTTTGACTAGGGGGATTTTCTTTTAACATTAAACAACGTACCTTTGCAATAGTCGAAGATGTCCGTTTTTAACTTAGATATTTGTTTGGAATTTTTGTCCCACTTGAGGCTCCAATTTGACGTTTTTTTCCTTTCTTGTTGATGATATTATCTATCGACGCTTTAGATATCACAAAACCATGACTCTCACATCGTTTTTGGATAACGGAGTATGCATATTTCTCTTCGGAAAAAGCGTAAATGTAGCCTTCGAACCACTGCTTTGTTAAATTCGCCATTTTGAATAAAAAGAAAACTTTCAAGCCACAGACGATAATTTTGACTTTTAAAAATATAGTACAATTGCAATTACTTCTTTTGCAGCAAACGATTTTTTATTACCGCTTACCAAAATCGTCTAAAAAATATGCGAACAGCCTCTGTAGTTCGACCGTCTCAAATGCAACCCTGGCTGGCACTATGCCAAAACATATAGACTCGTCCAAAAGAGGAGTTATTACTTGCTGTGAGTGAAAAGGCCACGTGAAATTCTTCTCTTCTCCGGAAAGAGAGAACGGAGAGAAAGAAAGTCTCCATCCTTCCACCCTAATTTGAGAACAATTCGGTCCAAATGGCGCATGCATGTTTGCGCTCATGGTCGCGGATGAGGCGGACGAACTATATCATTTCTAAGAATATTTATGTGTCATAGAATAGATATATTATGTAGTAAAATGGCCGAAATTTCATATGTTAATCACTCAGAATTTCAAAATCATGCTTGCAATGCTTGCTTAATACTTTTTGTTTTGGAATAGATATCCTGTTTAATGCTTTTGTAAAGGACGGCTTTTATTTTTTCTCAAAAATGGCTTCCTCACAGGCATTTCATACCGATTACATTATATTCGTATATTCTGAATATTTTAAGCAAGAGTAATCATAAAATGTGCAGTATTTTAAAAAAGTTCAATGAAAATCGTTCCTTCTAACGATGGTCATCATACGAACTTTAATATAGATATATATATGTACATGATTTTATAGTACAAGAATGTGAGAGACCTATTTGGTCAAGGATTTTGCGCAAGTTTTTTTAAACTCTGGAACGTAGGTATCAAATTTACTTTTAGGCGATTACTTTTAGAATTTTACTCTTTTTGCTTATCTTTATATATACATATATATAATAAGTACATTATTATAATTTCATTTACATAAAGCAAATTAAAATTTTAAATTATGCATATTTAATTGCAAATAAAATAAATTTATTAATTATTGTTGCGAACTGTATACATATAATATAATATATAAAGGAAGGGGGCTATAAAAAAAGAAAATAAAGCTTTCAGATTTTATATTACGTCCAAAAGGGCGTTTTTTTAACGTTTGGTGTGTTACCTTTCTTTATCAAATACCATGTTCTTCGCAATTAAACCACATAAAATTCAATTCAACAGCAATATGTTCAACAGCAAATACAAAATATTTAAAAACAGCGTATCTTTAGAATTCCCGATACACAACCTCGCGGGCTGGAGATAAAAATGTTTTTTTTTCCCCCTGTTCAGTGTTGTGATTGCTCGCTTTGAAATCGTTAAGTTTGTTAATCAAAAATTTGTTAAAGTTTTACAAAATATAAAATAGGTAATAAAACAAATTCCAAATTTTGGCTTCCAAATGCCGATATTCGGGCGGAGGACTACATTATTCAAAATTTGATGTTTCTAGGCACCGCTGTTTTTTTCACAGCGCGAGAAACATACATACAGTTATGCAGATTCTTCATTATTTCACTTCTTTAAATATAATGGAAGGCTCTAATCTTTAGTGGCAACAGTTTGAAAAGCGATTCAGACTTTTATAGGGAACCAACTAAAAATGCCAGAACGAAATTAAGAGCCCTTCTGGGATAACACCCATTTGGGCTAAAAATATATTTATTCTGATTTGGAGTCATCAATGAAATTTTATTTAACGTTATGCAGCATAATATAATGTATATCGCAACACAAGCATGTAACACAAATAAATATATGACTACTCGTAAAATTTATCGTAGAACTTAATTTGGATTTTTTGTCATCTGCTTTTTAACATTGTGACAAAATTCATTATAGCTCAACAGTTTTATGTAATATTTCATAAAAAAGTTCTTGCCAATCACGTGATTTATTTGTTCACTGAAACTAGGCGAATCATGAATGAGCAGCAAAGGTCTCAATCTGTTGCAGTCTTCACAACTGAGAATTGCAAAAATAATTATTGTATAAGACAGATATGTACATCCTTGTTGTATATAAGAGAGAACTCAAATGAATTAGTTTACTGTTGATAAAGGCAGATTATCAAGACAGGTTATCGTTTGTTTCCTGAAATACAATGGGGCTTTTCGTTTCAAATTAATGTCAACAGAAGGCGTATTTGAAATTAATGCTAAATTTTCCCCTTGTTAACTGTAATTAGGTTTAAAGTTCTATTTTTCTTTAATTTTTATCACAACTGAAGTTTATCACGATCACTTATGAATTCTGTATACTACAAAACTAGATTTTTCAAATTTTGTTTAAAACACTCGATGAGTGTCTTTTGAACAACACCGTCGACTTCGCTATAACGCTCATTCGTTACATATATTATTCCAACAGGATGACGTGTAATAAAGAGGCCCAAACTGATGGGATTATATTATGATGTATATTAAATTCATTTTCATTACAACAATCAACTCGTTTTAACGTTCAAGAGAAGACAATCATTATAGCGTGTGTCCGCTGCTTAGCTGAAACATAGCAGCTTCAATTTCGAAATGGGACAAAATTTAAGCTTGTGTTTTGTTTAATTTTATTCAGTGTTTTTAGCAAAATATTGATAGTTTATTTTGCCATTTTAATCCTTAGAGATTTATATCTACACAGTATTTATTTTAATTTTATGGCTCAAATTTTCAGATAGTGCTGAGCAACGTGGAATTTGGTTGTATAAATACGTCACAGAGCATTTTTAGTACAAAGGGGCTTTGTCGCTGAAGGACTATTGTTTTCATTTTGCGATTTTGCGTTGATTCACTGTAAGCGGCTGTATCCAGCAAATGGTATCGCCCTGTATTATATATATTTAAAGAAATTAAATAATGAAGAATCTGCATAAATGCATGTATATTTCTCCAAATGTGATAAAACAAAGCCCGAATTTGGAATTTGTTTTATTATCTATTTCATATTTTGTTAAATTTTAAAGAATTTTCGATGAACAAACTCAAACGATTTAAAAGCGAGCAATGGCAACACTCTACGGGGGGGGGGAACTTTTTATCTGAAGCGCGCGGAACTGTGCATCAGAAATTCTAAAGATATACTCATTTTAAAATTATTTTGCGATGTTGAATTTTATGGTTTAAGTGCGAAGAACATGATATTTAATAAATAAAGGTAACTTAAAAAACGCACCTTTGGACGTAATTTAAAACCTAAAACCTTTAAGATTTTTATGTTTTCTTCTGTTTATTAATTTTTATTTTATTTTATTAACCCAAGAGCGCATTAAACCGAATGGGGTGTTAGTCTCGAAACGAGATTTGGCGGCGTATCACTTTAAATGCCTGAATCACTTTTCAAACTGTTGCCACAAAATGTTATCGCCCTGTATTTTCTTTTAAAGAAATTAAATAATGAAGAATCTGGTACGAATGCATGTATGTTTCTCACACTTTGGAAAAACGACGGTACCTAGGGCCATCAACTTTTGAATAAGAGTCCTCCACACGAACATGTGCACATGAAAGCTCGAATTTTTAATTTCAAATTTTATACTTCATATTTTGTGAAACTTCGATGAATTTTTAAAATATTGAAAGATTTGAAAGCGAACAGTGGCAACACTGTACGGATTAAAATATTGTTATCTCCAGCGCGCGACACTGTCTATTAGAAATTCTTAAGCTATGATTTTTTTAACTATTTAGTGATCTTGCTGTTGAACTGAATTTTACGTAGTGTAAGTACAAAGAACATGACATTTAATTAATGAATTTTACGCAGGAAACGTTAATAATAAAAAGGCAAAAAAAGTTTTGCAAGGTATTTTACTAAGGAAGCTGAACATTGACATTATGAAATGAAAAAAGACTGGAAAAAAATATATATATGCCAGCACTTAACGCTGCATCGGGAATTCTAGACATATACTGCTTTGCTGGTTTATTATTTATTTTTTTTTTAATTATGCTGTTTAACTGTATATTTAAGTGGGAAGAAAATGATGATTAATAATAAAGCTAAAAAGACAAAAAGAAATGGGTTAGCAAGGGAATGAGTGTAACAACGAACTGGTAGACTGAGAGCTCAGCGAGCATGTACAAAAACCTTAATAGGGTGACCATTAAAATATGAGCCCTTTCAGATTTTCCTTTTTTTATATAGTTTTTTAATTGTTTATTTTTTTTTATTATGTTTCACTTGGAAACACAACTAATAAAACTTTGGATAAGTGTCTTGCGTACAATAGATTATCTCGCAATATTTGACAAGTTGAAACCTCTTATTTCAAAATTTGAAATATTTCGGGATTTTATTGTATTGCTACCTCTCTTGCTTCAGCTAATGTTAAAATTATCAAAGTTTATGACTAATTTGTCAGATAAGGTAAGATGACATAGCGGTTGCATATGTCACCTTCAGGTTCTTTCTCAGGTTTTCAATAGCAAATTAGTAATTTATAGGGAATAACCAAAAAAACTTAACAAGTTTAAAAATATTTACAATATGCTTCTGAGTGCTACGACAGAATTTTGTAATTTCTCATCTAACAGCTTAATCTGCCCACCTAAAATAATGTTTATTAACTATTGTACCAAATCATCTCTAATAATAGAAGTTATAGTACTAATATTCTTAATACTAGAGCTAATATTAAGAAAGAATCATAAATATAAACTTTTTACAAATTCTACTGGAAGAATGCAGAATGCCTTAACATCAGAAAAGCTTCTTTTTTTTTTATTAAACGAGCTTCCATCCCCCCAATTATAGATCATACCTCTACGATACTATAAAAAGCTGATGTGTACACCACATGACGTCCTTGCACGGAATATTAAATTCTACGACTTTTTTTCTTGCATTTCATTTAAATTTATTGTATTGAATTAAAACTACTTCGTCGATAATGCATTAACCACCATACAATAAATGCACACTCTAAAATTCACTGTATTTGTTTACCAGAACGACACTCTGGCGCTAAGTTCATTTAACAGCGTTACATCTCATTTATTTTATAACTCAGAATGCACAAAAATTATCTATATCATCTCATGAATTATCTAATGGTTGCCACATGTTATAGTCCAATACTATAATAATAAATCTAAAACGATTTATAAAAGAAATAAATTTAAAAAAAAAAAAAGGTTTTTCACAGACGATTCACTAATTCTCATTCAATTAGTTCAATTCTCACTTCGCGACAAGGCAAAAATACATTAAAAACTCAAAATACCTTTATTAAAAACTAGCCGCTGCGCGGCCAGCCTTCGTCTGGATTTAAGTGTACCGGAAAAATGCCTAAAGAGAACACCAAACATTAAATTTGAAAACTGCACAGAATTTTACTCTGCATAACAATTTTATCGAAAAAGAAACAAAGAACAACGTTAAAAAAATTCAGTTAAAAATGCATTACATATAAAAAGCATACAATGAAATAAGCAATATCCCTTAATACAAATATTAATCATCCTAATAAATAAATTAACCAACTTCCTGCTGCCTTCTCTAGACAAACGTCCAGTATCCAAGAGAAACATTAAATTTAAAAACAGCACAGAATTATCGCCCTCATTTTTCCGTGCTGATATCAGCAACAATGGCTGTGTGCCATTGTTGTTCATATAATGAGAGAAAATTATCAATTTGATACTATTTCATCTTGTCTAGATGCATCTTGTGTACCAGATTTCATAGGCCTGGGTCTATTAGCTTACGCGCAGTACGAACGAAAGACACCTACACACACAGAAAGACTCGCCCTTTTAAATATAGATCTATAAATTAATTAAACAATTTACCTTTGCAAAAAGAAACAATCTTTCAATTTCTTAAACTGTTCAATAGAGTAAAATCTCGCTTTGCTATAGCCCATTATGTCTTAAAAGGACGCGATTTCGTCAGAAAACACAAAAAATTAAAAAAAAAAAAATCTAATTCGAATTTCGAAAAACTCGCTTCGAGGTGCACTGGCTCATGCAAAAAAATCATGCAAAACTTTTCAATATCTTACAAACAGTGAAATAAGCAAAAAATAACATGAAAGAAACTCAAAAAACAAAACATTTCGCGCAGAATTTTACTCTGCAGAACAACTTTATCAAAAAAGAAATCAATAAAAATGTATTATATATATAAAAAATGACAATGAAATATGCAGTATCCCTTAATACAAATATTACTTATCCTAATAAATAAATTAACCAACTTCCCTTTGCAAAATCTTAAGAACTCAAATGGTATAAACAGATTAAGAACTTAAACAGATTAAAAAATATCATGCAAAACTTTTTTATAATTAAAATTATATATAATTAAAACATAATATTACAATGAAATAAGCAATATCCCTTGATACAAATGTTAATTATCCTAATAAAGTAATTAAACAATTTACCGTTGCAAAAAGAAACAACTTTTTAATTTCTTAAACTTTTCAGTCTCTTAAAAACAGTAACATAAGAAATACGATGAAAGATTGTTGCCAAACCGAAATTTTTAAAAGAATGAAACTATTCAAAATGATGCAATTTCATCAAAAATCTATCAACAACAATAAGAAAGGAAAATTGTTGCCAAAACTACATTTTAAAATATCTGAGATGTGAGAAGGGTATTCGGAAGCTTCATTTAAAAAATTTAAAAAAAAATACAAAATATTATTATTTTTCCAAAATTCTTTTTTTAAAAGGAGTCGAAAGGATTAAAGTTCAACGTGTCCAAAAATCAAAGGAAAATAAACAGCACATTTTTTAAAATAAGTTTTTTTTTAAAAAAAATTCCGCTGAAAAGGTGTTAAGCTCACCTTACTAAATAAATTCGTATTTAATCGATTTATTGAAATACGAAATTTATTTTAAGTTCGTAAAATAGCTAAGTGTCTACGCTTCACGACAATGTAAAAATGAAATGTATAGAGTGAAATCTCGGTTTCCTGTAGCCCATTATGTCTGAAAATGACGCCATTTGGTCACAAAACATAAAATAAAAAATATTCTAATTCGAATTTCGAAAAAATCGCTCGAGGTGCACTGGCTCTTGTGTAGATACACCTATGTACCAAATTTCGTGGCCCTGGGTCTATTAGCTTACTCGCAACACGAACGAAAGACACACACGCACACACACAGACTCTTTGTTTTATTAGTATATGTAGAGATTACGAAGAAATTCTAAAAGACTTATTCGTATTTCCTCGAATAAATTCCAGAATGGGTTAAGCATGATTTAATTCGCAATAATAAAAGAAGGCGTTATCTTTGTTGTTGCGAAGCTTCGTTTCTCTAGATTGGCAACAAATCCACTATTCTGACAAATTTCAAATGTAAACAAGTAATGGCTGCTATGGTAAAAAATACTGGGCTTAGTTGCACCTAAACAACTTTTAAATTGTTGATAATTCTGCAAATATTGTATGCAGATTTACTAAAGGCATAAAAATCTTAACCGGAAGATAAGAACACTATAATTCAATCATTTTTAAAGCGAAAAATGCGCAATTTACCAAAGAATAAAAAATATGAGCTCACTGCGCCGAGTACCAGAGTGGGTGTATATATATATATATACTTTTGGTGGGGCCGATTGCAACCAAAATAGGAGGTGCACATATACATGTTATAGGAGTCCTATATACAAAATTTCAACGTTCTGAGGCCACTCGTTTTTGAGTTATGCAAGATACATACATACATACGTACGCACATACGTCACGGAATAATCTCTTCAGAATCCATTTATAATTTTTTTGGGGGAAAAGAGTCCTTTATTCTATCCTTACGTACAGATGTCACGGAAAAACATCGTTAAATTGCATTCGAGAGCAGTCAAAATGAATATTTTCGTTGAAATATGATATCCGAAATTTTTCGCGATTACAATACATCCTTTACTTCGTAGAAGGAGGTAAAACTTTTATGGTGAAAACTGAAGAGGTTGACATCCCAAAAGTCTTGTAGTGTTTAAAATTTATATAAAAATAAGTAATCATGGACAATGTTTCATTTCTTAAATTATGGAAGTATAGGAGAAACATTTTCTTTCTTTTATTCCCGCCCACTACATTATTATTGAAAAACCATCATTCTTAGATGTTTTTAGTTATAGTCTGTTATACTTGGATAGAAATTGCCAGTCGTATTAGGAAGAGAATGAAGATCATCTAGCTTACTTTACAATTCTTGTAATCAATCGATCTTTGTCTTCAACAATCTTTAGAAATTAGGGCAGATATAAAGAATTTTACTTAGGTTCCGTTAAACAGATTCTTTGGGTCCATAATGCAATTGGTTTTCACCCCAAATAAGATGGACAGAATTCGTACTTTTTTAATTTCCTCTTACAGGCTCATCTGAAAAACGCTGTGGTTATAAGAATTGGATAAGTTGATGCTGCGGGTATAAGAATTAAATAAGTTCATTCACAAGTAGAGCTTTCTGTTTTAATCAGTTTTCATCTATCAGTTATCCTTCTTAACGTAGTTAGAGTCGTTATTATAACGAGAAACGAGAGTGGGAAAGACTCCAGGGAAAATTCTAATGAATCAAGATAATGATTGGCATAAGAATAAAAGCGAGAGTTCGGTCGTAATTCAAATCACGTTTCGGTAATGTTTGGACAGACCCCCAGGAGGGTAGATCTCCCTAAACCCTCAACCGCTTTCCAATTCTGTCAAATTTGCTTTCCCTGTCACCCCCCCCCCTCGTAAGCTTCTTTCACAGGGCAGGGAAGAGTTCTGTACCTAAAGGGTTGAAAGGGCGCCTCTAGGGTTGCTGCATTTCCTGTAACGACAATTACGATACTATCTTTGTCGTCAACGCCATTGCGATCTTGCAACAATGTTACAATTCAGTTAATATACCATCTTTTAAGCATATTTTAACTAAATAACTAGATTTTAATAAATTTTGCAACATTTTTTAGCCCAAAGGAGCAATTTGCTCAGAAGGGCTATATATTTCGTTTTGGCATTTTGCGTTGAAAAGTTAAATGCGTTGAATCACTTTTGAAGTTTTTGCCACCAAGTACTATCGCCTGTATTATATTTAAAGAAATTAATTTGTTTTATTATCTATTTCATATTTTGTCAGACATTAAATAATTTTTGATTAACAAACCCAATGATTTCCAAGCGAGGAATGGCAACACTGTAGGGGAAATAATAATAATAATAAACTTTTTTATATCCAGCGCGCGATACTCCATTGGAAATTCTACAGACATGCTTTTTTAAAATTATTTTGCTAGATTGATGTTGAGTTGAATTTTATGGTTTAAGTGCGAAGATCATGATATTTAAGAAATAAAGGTAACACACAAAATGTTAAAAAAAAGGCCCTTTGGACATAATCCAATTTTGAATAACGTATGTCTCCACCCGATTATGGGCATCTGGAAGCCCAAATTTGGAATTTGCTTTATTCTCTATTTCATATTTTGTAAAGCATCTATGAGTTTTTGATTAAGAAACTCGACGATTTCAAAGCGAGCAAGTTTCATGTTCAGCGCGTGAGACTGTGTACCGAAAATTCTACAAATATGCTCTTTTAAAATTATTTTGGGATGTTAGTGTTGAGTTGAATTTTATGGTTTAACTGCGAAGAACATGATATTTAATAAATAAAAGTAGCACACACACACACACAAAA
>KK120406.1:32617-60262 GCA_000611955.2 Stegodyphus mimosarum | reverse complement strand
TTCCCCCCAAAAAAATTAGAAAACTGATTTAAAATGGATTCTGAAGATATTTTTCGTGGCTTCTGTGCGTACGTACATACGTATGTATGTATCTCGCATAACTCAAAAACAAGTAGCCTCAGAACGTCGAAATTTTGTTTATAGGACTGCTATAACATGTAGATGTGCACCTCCTATTTTGGTTGCAATCGGCCGCACCAAAAGTATACAAATATATGCACATATGTAACCGTTCTGTTTTTCGGCTTATTAAGTTCAGTTTTTTTTATTCTTATGTGTTTGTAAATTGTGCATTATTATTATTTTTATTTTTTTTTTTTGCTTTCAAAATGATTGAATTATGTTGTTCTTATCTTCCGGTTAAAGTTTTTAGGCGTTTAGTTAACCTGCATGCGATAATTGTAGAATTATCAACAATTAGAAAGTTGTTTTAGTGCCTCTAAGCCTAATTTTTGTTTAGCGAAGGATTGTCTTTTTATTTTTAATTTTAATTTGTAGTTTTTGCTACTGTGTTTTAAGAGTTTTTTCTTTTTTTTTCTTTTTTATTTGCATGTCTTTATATATTTAAATCCTTGCGATTAAGTTTCGAATTTAAAGTTTTACGTTTCTTGGTAAAGATACCAAAAAACGCCATATTTTGCAATATTTTCTTTTTTCAAATGCCATACTGAATAAAAAAGCAAGGTACAAGTTTATGTGCTTAAATTCTTTATAATGCTGCTAATTATTCTTTTTGAAGCATTAGAAAGGCCTATCTTGACTGATCACTTGAAATGCCGTCCACTGTAAATGCATTGATTAACTTTTCATTCGAGTCTGTTGCCGTTCGGCGAAGTGTAAGTACAGCAGAAAACGCTTAATTTGATTTTGTTTGTCCAAGGCCATTTGGATAACATTAAACGAATGAAACCACTAAATGGTGAGAAAATGCGTCCTTCAAAATAACAACGGAAATTATCTAATTTCATGTTAAAATATCAAGAAACATATAAATTCGTATTTTCACAGCATTTAAGTTAGGGGCAAGTACAAAAGTTCCTTTATCAACTGTTCATAATACCTTTAAATACAAAAACCTATTTATAAAATGTTCATAACGTTTCTTATTTAACCGATGAAAATTAAACTTAAAATTCGGAAGGCATCCGTTATTGGAAGACAGCATGCCAATGTAAAATTTTAAATTAAGCAGTAAATTAACCTTAGTTTGTCGTAGGTATTTTCAGGGGAAAGAGAAAAAATACTTATATTTTTTTTTGGGGGGAGGAGGCTAATTTTAAATGTTTGACTGAAATAGAAACCAAGCTGTTTGGCGAGTTAACCTCTCACTTGGCAACATTTCTTTGCCACTTAAGAAAATTTTATGATTTATTTTGGACTTTATTTGGTGAATTTATCTTTTATTTGGCGACTTTAGTTTAAAAAAATTATTTGTTGTTGGGACTAATCTCGCTTGCGGTGACATTTCAATTTTGCTCAGTTTCCCCCTTTCAATTTTGAAAATGAGCGCCCCGGGGAGGATGAATTCAAGTGTTCCTACTCTTTTTCACCTACCAGCAACCTCTCGAGAGGTCTGAATGTATGTGTGTTTCTCGCACTGGGAAAAATCAACGGTACATAGTCATCAAATTTTGAATAACGTAGTCACTCACTCGAACATGGGCACCTGGAAACTCGAGCTTGGAATTTCGAATTTGTTTTATTCTCGATTTCATATTTTGTAAAACTGTAACGAATTTTAGATTAAAATGCTAAATGCAAAGCAAGCAGTACAGCGCGTTAGACTGTCTGTCGGAAACTCTAAAGATAAGGTGTTTTCAATTATTTTTACCTCAAATGCTTTCAAAACGTGTATGTGTCCGTAAATAGGGGGGGGACCCTCTGAGCGTAATACAAAATCTGAAATCTTTCCTAGTCTCTTTTTTTTTTTTTTTTTTTTTTCTTTTTTAGTCCAAAGGGGCAATTTATCCAGAAGGACTATTAATTTCGCTGTGGCATTTTGCGCGGATTCACTAAAAGCGTTTGTTTCACTTTTGCAATTGTTGTCACCAAATATTACTACCCTGTTTTATATTTAAAGAAATTAAACTGTAGAGGCATTGGGTTATTTAGAAGCAGGAGTCATGAAATATGAGCAATGCACCCTCCGGGTCTCGAACCACGGACCTCTCGGTTACGTGTCGAGTGTGCTCACCACTACGCCACGAGGGCATGCGAAGAAGGCAGGATAAATACCTTATAAAATAATGAAGAATCTGCATAAATGTATGTATGTTTCTCGCATTGTGATAAAACAACGATACTTAGAGCCATCCAATTTTGAATAACGTAATCCTCCTGCGAATATGGGCATGTGGAAGCTCAAATTTGAAATTTGCTTTATTATCGATTTCATATTTTGTAACACTTTAACGAATTTTTGATTAACAAACTCAAGGATTTCAAAACGAGCCATGGCAACGTTGTACAATGTTTTTATCTCCAGCGCGAGACTGTGTATCGGAAATTCTAAAGATATGCTCAATTTAAAATCATTTTGCGATATTGCTCGTGAACTGAATTTTATGGTTTAAGTGCGAAGAACATGATATTTAATAAATAAAATTAACGCACAAAAAGTTTTTAAAAACGCCCCTTTGGACGTAATTTAAAATCTGAAACCTTTCAGATTTTTTTTTTTTTTCTTTCTCATACAATATTGCCATTACTCGCTTTGAAATCATTGAGTTCATTAACCAAAAAAAAAAAGTTTTTTAATCATTGTATTCCTATTGTATTAACGAAAGAATTTTCTAGTGCGCAGTATATAGTATTATATCTCATATCCATATGAGATATAGTATATATATACTGTATCTCATATGCAATGCGATATATGCAGAAATGTTTTTAAATATTTCTTCGAAATGCAGTTCATAGTCTTTTAATTCCAAATAACGGTGAAACTTCTTGTAGTGATTCTTTTAATAGAGGACCAATATTTTTCGGGACCATAAATAAGCAAGGTCATTTGATACTAATTCTAAGGCTATCACCTGTACAGAAAACCAAAATCGTCTGAAAGCGTGGTGGTTCCTCACTTTTTGTCAAGTTGTAGAGTCAGAGTTTTTTTTAACCGGGCGTGGGAAAAATGAGCAATGCTCTTGCCGGGACACGTGCCGAGTGTGTGCTACCGTTACATCACAAAGGCATGCGGGAAATGAGGGAGAAAATACGTTACATGCTCCCCCCTTTTAAAGGGGGACTGGAGATTAGAGACGCAGTTACCAAATCCTAGTGGTGAAGAATAATAATCTACCACCTTTTAGTTCGGGCGCCACTGTATTGTCATTGTTTCTTTTAAAGCAGGAGATGGGAAAAATGAACAATGTGCTCACCGGGAATCGAACCTGGACTTCTCGAATACGCGCCAAGTGTGCTACCGGTACGTCACGAAAGCATGCAGAAAGGAGGGAGAAAATACCTTACTAAGTTTCCATATTTAATTCAATTTGTATTTTCGTAATGCATGATTTTATGTGCCTTGACACTGTAGTATTGAAGTGTTTACTACCATCAGCAAAATTTCTTGGCTCATGGCTCTACATGCATTTTGGTACTAAGTGCAAATTTTTGAATCAGAAAATAAAATGATTAGGACTATAAATAAAATTCCAAAAATTTATTTAATAATACAATAACATGATTTGATATTTTTTAAAAGAAATAAATTTGGGGTAAAATGATTGGAGTTTTTGATATGAGTTTGAATTTTCGTTAACTTCTTTTAGAGAAAAATTACTGTTGAGCATGCGAAGCCTTCTGCTTATCACATTCATTTATTATTGTGTCATTCAGATTTGGATTAAAGATTGATTTAAGATGCAGCAGCTTGTGTACTGCACAGAGAAACTCACTTAAATCCTATCCCACATCAAAAGGTATATTTTCATTCAGATCTATTTTAATACTTTTCTTTTCCTCCTAATCGTTTGCTTGATCTCTAGCTGTACTTACCTATCGACTTGGGTGGGGTAAAACAAGTGAAGTTAAAGGAAACAGGTGCATCAAATCCCTTTTGTTTTCTTGCAGTGAAAGTGTTGAGAGAAAACCTTTCCCCTAAGGCTTTAAGGAGTGAAAAACCCATCATTCAAAGCAGTTACCCGGGAGGAGAAACGAACTTAAATTACGAACCCTTTCTCACTTTAATGACCCTTTAAAAGTGAAGTGCCTATCACAATGGGAGGGAAAATATTAACCAGCTTCTGGGAAAGAATTTCAAGGCAGGGTCTTCTGAAAGTGAAGATATATGCCTTCATATTCTGTAAGTTGTGTATTTAAGATATAAAATGAAACTAAAGTAAAAATATTTCCTTATAACCTTAAATATTCTGGTATTATATATCTGTTCTTACATTTCACATTTCTTTATAAAGAAATTCTGAAAAAAATGCTCGCCAGGTTTTTCAATTTCTGTCTGAAGTTTTCATCTTCGTGACATGTCGTGAATTCATAACGATTTTCATTATATGTTGAGAGGGAATGTGGCAGAAATATACACGAGCAGTGTTATAAAACGTTATATATAATAGTTAACTATTTGATTTATTGCAACTATTGAGATACTGTTGCGTGCGTATTTTAAAGTACTAAAACGTTAAATAGAACGCAATCCAAAGCGCAGAGAAAGCTAATTCGGTCTCATCGCGAATTCGCTAAAATGAACAACAGCTCACTAAAACAGCAACTAGTAAACAAATGAGATGAGATTTTACTTTCTGCCTTTTTTTTAGCTTTTAAATTGGCCGCACAAGACAATTCTAGCAATTTCTGGAAAGCAAAAAGAGTGAAATTACGGTTACGGCTAGTCAATTACATTTATTCAAATTAAATATCAGTTACCTAGATAAACTTTTATTCAATGTTAAATGCACGTGCTCTTGTATTTTTATTTACTTCCGGCGTAGCTTTCTCTTAAAATAGGTCACGCTGTGCATTGCGCTAGGAAATAAAACAATTTTAATTATAAATTGTATTAAAAATATCTACCTAAATTTAAAATTCGTAACAATATTTTAAAAAGTTATAATATTAGAGAGGTGGTTTCCATAACTATTAATGCAATCTTCCAATCATGCATGAAAATTTCTCGTAATAAGCTGCAACAATTTGGGAAATTTCATACATAATATGCCATTTCAATTCTTGAATATTAAATATAAATTCTTAAATATTTTAGCCATATTTATTATTATAGTAGTAATGGTAATAATAACTATATATTTTGTACTATAACTACTATATTATTATTAGCCGACAGGGCTACTAATTTCGTTTTTGCATTTTGTGACGTTTTATTTTTCAAATTGTTGCCAGCAGATATCATCGCCCTGTATTATATTTAAAGAAATTAAATAATGAAGAATCTTCGTAAATGTATGTACATTTCTCGGTATCTAGAGCCACCAAATTTTGAATAATGTAATCCTCCACCGAATATGGGCATCTGGAAGCCCTAATTTGGAATTCTGAATTTGTTTTATTGTCTATTTCATATTTTGTGAAACTTTAACGAATTTTTTGATGAACAAACTCAACGATTTAAAAGCGAGCAATGGCAACTCTCTACGGGGGAGGGAAAAAAATAAATAAATACAAAGTAAATAAATAAAATTATCTCCACCGCGCGGAATTGTGTATCGGAAATTCTAAAGATATGCTCTTTTTAAAATTATATTGCGATATGGCTGTTGAATTGAATTTTATGGTTTAAGTGCGAAGAACATGATATTTAATAAAGAAAGGTAACACAAAAACGTTAAAAAAATGCCCCTTTGGACATAATTTAAAATCCGAAACCTGTCAGATTTTTTGTGTTTCTGTTATTTTATGTATATGTTGCTCTCCGAATTAAATTGTTGTTTGAAAATTTTCTTCATGTTTCGAAATGAAACAATTTCCATCACATTTCTAATTCTAATCTCCACATGCTATATCGATCTGTATTATTAAGAATCTATGGCGTCTGTTTGTTTGTTTATTTGTAACGTCATCTTTTCTAGAACGGCGGGGAGTTGAGTTTCCAGACAGGTATTCTCGGATTCCAAAAATTCGTGGGAAGCCATTTCGACCATTCTCATTTTCGTACGACTTTCATCAGCCAAGTTAATAATTAAAATCTCTGAAAATGCTAATTTTCGCACTCATTTGCTACAGTCTCGCTCACTGGAGTTAAAAATTCTTTATTTCGAAAAGTGTTGCCACTTTTCGCTTTCAGAGCGTAAATTTCGTTGATCAGAAATTTGTAAGCGTTGTAAAATATGTAATAAAAATAGCATAGCCATATATTAAACATATCATTTTTATATAGTGTCATATTCTGACATTGAAGAAAATACGCGATTGTATGTGACGCCAATGTACGTGGAAAATGTTTCATTACTGTCAGCATTTTAAATTAAAAGCTGCTGTTGGCCACACTTTTGTTTCAGGTTATCTTATTACCACGTTAATTCTTTCATTGATATTGAGAAAAAGTTGTTATATTACATAGAATTTAAATCATGACGTCATACGTTTACTTATTAAAGTGTCAAAAGTTTTTGCTTCCTGATTTGGCAACAAAAAAATTATTTACGAATTGGTTGTTGTATGGAAAAAATGAGCTGATTTCGTTCATAATGAAATGTTTTTATGCATTTTCTTTTCAGGTGTAAATAGAACTTGTAAATTTTGTTTTGGCCGCAGCCCGTTCATCTGGCCGAGTTTACTTATATTAGTTGCTCAATTATATCAGAACGTTCCGCAAAACTTATGAAAATGGGAACGAAATTTTAGCCATTTTTTTTAGGCAAATAAATTTAAATAGAAAGTTGTTTCCAGTTCACTAAAGTAGTTAATTAACCCAGTTAACGTTTTGTGAAATTTCTTTACTCCACCTGTAGCAGTAATAAAGTAGTTTTTTTTTCTCTGAGTAATCTAGAAAAAAAGTAACTCCCACCTTTTTTTTGTTGAAGACATGTGGGAGGTGTAAGAACTTTTTGCTTTTCTGCAGGTTCTTCATGGGATACGCGAATGACCCAGTTTCAGAAGACTCCTTTTGCCCCTCCTTTCGTGTCTTTGGATGAAAGGTGCAACGAAAACTTAGAGAAAGAAGTGAGGAGGAGGGAAGCCTTTAACTGAAGCTTTAAAAAAAAGGGGGGGGAATCTTTATCGGTACGTCCCAGTAAAGAGAAGATATATATACACCCAAGGAACTTGTATGAATCTTTTTCCGGGTGTTCTTTAGAAAACATCCCTTCTTCCAACTCTTTCTTCGGTTGTAAAGAGCATATGTCAGGAAAAAGATGCTACACCAAAAGATAAGAAGTTGAAAGGGGTGTTAAGTCGCATTTTTGTTAAATGGTAAGATTTATTAGACTGACAATGCAAAAAATGGTCGTCATATTTCAATTGTGTTTGCTTTTGAAGGATGCTTAGCTGCAAGATGTCATCTTTGCAACATTTCGAACCTTCAAAAGGAATTTATGCCATTGCTAGAACATGACATACACGCCCCTAGTTGTGGAAGTGCAAAAGTAAAATTGACAGCCCCCGTTAACTTTCTATTTATGACTTTCAGATGCCGTAATGAGCAAAAAGCCCTCTAGTTAGGTATTTTTTCACAGATGTATTCGTATTTAATGGTTCAGAATGGCACAAAACAGAAATCTTAAGCTTTGTAGAAAGTTGCGTCTGTTCGAGTTCAGCATCTGCGCGAGAATTTATAAAAAGGCGTACTTAAGTGAAAAAAATATAGCATTTTAATATATTACATTTTTAAAGTGTTATTTGTTTCACAAACTATGTTTTTAAAATCATATGTGTAAAGTAAATTGTTCAGAAGCCTCAGAAAGAAATGACAGAGGAATGACAAAACCAGTAGGAAGGAAGATAGTTTGTTTTAGTTTAGTTTATTATGGCAAAGCACACTAGGGCTATCTGCCTAAGGAAAGCGATGCCTTCGTGGAGGACTTTCTAAGGGAACTGGCTTGTATACACATTACACATTGAGAAAACCACGGAAACGCCCATTCAGCCAACCCGTTCACGGGATTCGAAACTCGAACCGAACTACTAGTGTTCAGCGCAGGGACGGATTAACCTATTTTAGGGCTATAGACATTTTTTCCTGCCCGGCTGCTACACCCGAGGTGTTATGTAATTTTTACGAGAACTTTCTAACAAAATAATAAATGATAGGTATATAATAATAGTTAACAAAAATAATCAGTTTTTCTAAAATCTTTAATACAGTTTCCATTGTTAGTATAATTATAAACATGCGTTAGATTATGTGTCAATACAATCAACAAAATTGGAACTTTTTTGTTTGTGTGTCATAAATTAAGAAAGCGAAATTTATTCTGTTAAATGTCAAAACCATAGCTTTGAATAAATGATTATGAAATTAATTCAAAAACCCTTTTTTCTGGCTTTGAATTCTGCAAATTTATCAATTATTTCTTCGTAATTAATATTGTCCAACGCATTTTATTCTGTGTATTCTAGTACAGCTAAAGTAGTTAATTTTGTTTGACTTAATGAGTTTCGTAAATAGTTTTTTACGCGTTTTAACACCGAAAACGATCTTTAACTAGATGCATTCGATGTAGGCAAAGTTAAAAATATGAGTAATATGATTTCCATATTTGGAAATGTCGATAACATTTTTGTAGTCTTAGTAGTCTCATACTGTAGTTTTTTCTCTAGTCTCATACCATAGTATGTCAGATGTTACGGCAACGTTAAATTTTGGCTTCTACAAAGCAATGGAAATTGTAACAGTTTGTCAACCAATTCTTTTGTATCAGTATCTTCACTGTACCATTTTTTTTAGTAATGTGATATTTTCAGATTCTATTCATTCATTGCCATTTGAGTTTGTATGAAATATTTTAAAACATTAAAGTCTTTGTAACTTTTGCTATGTAGTTTTAGTTCAAAAGATATTTTGTCACATATTACATTAAAAGCAATTTCATTTAAAGACTTCTTGATCCTGATTACCTGAACTCTTGTCGTCCTCATCATGATGAACTGTATCAAAAAATTCTTTTCATTTTCACGACCTTTTATTAATATCGGAATACAGTTTTATTTCTGACGCGTTTAATGCCTCCGCTTCTATTTCCGGAAATAAATTTCTTAAACTATTAACGTAATTAAATAAATTGTCAAAGATACTTGCCTCAAACGAGATTGGCATAGTAGAGTCTTGTAAGGATATACTGCTTGCATTTATTCTGGAAAGAAATTTATCCCAAATAACTGTTAAAAAAATGAATTATAAATAATTAATTTTGTATGCTATTTCTCCGGATTCCAATTTTACGGAACATTTCTAAGATTCATCTACAGATATATTAAGTAGAGCATTTTTTATTTAGTTGAACCCGGAAGCGTAATGGCAGACCGCACATTCAGTTAAACAATGTTAAACGAATTACGCACACTGCGCATGCCTAAAAGAGAATTTGGCGCAATTACGAGTTTAGCGTAATTTTAAAAGAAGATAAATATGGTATATGGTTGATGTTCTGTTATCTGGACGTAAACAGTTCGGGGTTTTAAAACTTGTTAGGTTGTGCGTTGCTTCATTACTTAGGTGTAAATATCGATTGTAAACTCCCAAAATTTTCGTTTAAGAAGGATTGCAAAGCAGAGACCATTACATGATGTTGTTTTTTGATTGTATTTCTGAGGAATAAAAGCAATCGATTATTGACCATGCGTTCCATTCATAAATACTTTAACAAGGAATATATCTAGTTTAAATTACTGAATTAAAGCCAAAGAAATTATTAAAAGTAACTGATATTAAAAGTAATGTTTATTAACAAAATAAATTAAAATGAATTGAAGCAAGTGCAATAAGCACAAAAAAGTGTCCGTAGTATTGCAATCGTAAAGAGTCGTTAAGGCCTACATGACGAACAGGCTTGTGTAGGGTTGTTTATTTTTATTCGCCAGTATTTTCTCCCACGCCAACGGTACACTATTGAGCATGCGCAGTAAGCGAAATTCGTTAACATTGATCAACTCAATGTGCGGTTTGCTATTACGCAACCCAGAACGAATTCCTTTAACAGCATCAGCTCGACAAGACCACCTAGTAGTACATACTTTTTCCAACTGTAAAGTGTTTATTATTTGCTGCAAAACCTTTTTCTAAAGTGCTCCACCTACAAGTAGACGCCGAAAAAAATGTATAAATGTTCTCCAATAAATTAAAATATGTCATTGCTGGCAAACATGATTCACTAGACTTCTTACTATCAGATTTAAAGAATGTGAAATACAAGGAACGTAATAGGCGGTTTGAATGTGTTTTAATGCGATTTTGGAGCCCAGTGGTATTTTCCAGTCATATTTGTCACATTGTCGTAGCTTTGCCTCTACAGTTGCAAAAATCCAGAGCTTTCAAGGCTCTTTAAAACTTCATTTTCTAATGATTCTCCTGTGTGCGAAGAAATTGGTAAAAATTTCTCTATTGGGATTCCATCTTCTGATGCATAACGCAATAACAAAGTTAACTGGTCTACGTCTGTTATATCAGGGGTAGAGTCAATTATAATTGAAAAATATCTGACGGCTTCTTACACGAATGTTCTAACACTTTTTTGTTCAATATTTCAATAAATTCATCGCAAATAGTTGATGAAAGATAACTCACGTTTCCTCTTACGGTTGACCCGATTTTTACTTCCTTGTGCGAAGTAAAGGAAGTATTGTAATCACGAAAAATTCCGCTTATCATATTTCAACGAAAACATCCGTTTTGACCGCTTTCGAATGCAAATTAACGACGTTTTTGAGTGATATCTGTACGTAAGACCAGAATAAACGACTCTTTTTCCCCAAACGAATGATAAAAAGGATTTAAAATGGATTCAGAAGAGATTTTGTTTTCGTGGAACGTATGTATCTCGCATAAGTCAAAAATGAGTAGCCTCAAAACGTTGAAATTTTTTATATAGGACTGCTATAATATGTAGTTGTGCACCTCCCTTTTTGGGTGCAATCGGCCGCACCAAAAGTATATATATATATATATATATATACTTTTGGTTTTTTTGCTTAAAAATGATTGAATTATGTTGTTCTTATCGTCCGGTTAAGGCTTTTATGCCTTTATTTAATCTGCATGCAATAGAATTATGAACAATTTAAAAGTTGTTTAAGTGCTTCAGCTCATGAACGTTCCAATAATTTTGAGTTTTATTAGCATAATCTTTGTCATTTCTATTAGCCAAATTTTTGTTTGCCATAGCAGTCATATCTGTTTTCATTTGAAACTTAGCAGAAGAGTGAATTCAGTTTCTGCACTTTCGGTGTCTTTTTGCCGAGTGGGACCAAAAGTAAACTTTCATTTTTGTGCACCGCAAAATCTGCCTTGTTACCTGCTGGACGAATTGCTTGTTTTTTCGTAGAAATTCTAATTTTAATTGTAAAAATTTATTATTTTTTTATTGTTTTAACCGTATTTAGTGTTTTTTTTATATATATATATTTTTCAATTTTTAATGAAGCTATTTTGAGGGTTTTTTTTTTTTTTGTTTTTTTTTTTTTTTTTGTATTTTGCCTCTCCGGGAACTGAGAACAGAATTAATTGAATGAGGAATATATCTCTAATGAAATTCAAGAAAACAAGTTTTAATGAAAAGCAGCAGAAAATGCGTATAATTTAATATTCCGTACAAGGAAGTCATGTGGTGTATGCATCAGATTTTTTTTTTATATGCGAAGCTAAAAACGCATCAAATTCTGCCAAATATTCAAGAGTTCCTACATAATTAATGGCAAGTGAATAATTTCTGCTTCATTGTGCCGGAAGTTTGTATTCGATCCAGTAGTACTGTAATTCCATGATTAATGAATGAAATGGAAAGTTTCAAGATCACATGAAAACAAAAATTTTACTATGTGGATCTTTTTATGAAGAAATAACTTGTTCCGAAATTTTTCATTATTTGTGGTTGTGTTTAATTTTTTTAAGTAGCGTAAACTTAACTTATTTTTAAAGTTCTTAAGAACTGTTTAATCGAATTTCTTAATTAAGAGGAATCGATGATTAATTAACTTACTCTAATTATAACTAAAGTTAAGTTTATATAATTAACTCTTAAATGCATGAATTTTTTGGCTCCACTTCAAAATTAGCATAAGCTGAAAACGCGCGCTTCTTCTGACGGGAAGTTGAAACTGAGAAGAGATAGAAAGATTTAAATTAAAATAAAACTTTGTTAGTTTAACTAAAACCTTACAAATTAACATGAGAAAGAAGGTATACAAATTTATTTTTTAGATTTTATTGCTCTTATTTCTCGAAATCATCTACTTTTTTTTTTTTTTTCGGATGTCCGAAAAATCCCTGCCCATTCATTCACCTGGACACCAGTCAGCTGACATTGTTATTGTCAACAGTTTGACAAAGTTATATTGGAGCTACGGGAAGGGAAAAAAGTATCGGATGATGAAAGAAGGACCGGATGTGCTCACGTGACGCGTCGGCGTTTATTCCCAACCCTTTCTTTCCAAGAAGACTGACGCCATCTGCTTATTGCAACGACCGCTGACGCCATTTTATGCACATGCGAGTTTTTTTTTTTTTTTCTTTCTCTATGCAAAAGGAACGTATGTATCTCGCATAAGTATATATCCCCTTACTGGAACGTATGTATCCCTTACTGGAGAGGAAGGGGGATAACAGACAGGATTAGAAAAATATCTTCGAAAACATCCTTTCTTCAAAAATGGTGCAATGCAACAAGGGCTGACCACCTTGTCCAATGATGCATCAAACGTTGCTTGGCATCAGCAGATTTAAAATGATGAGCATTCGCATTCATGTTGCCATCGCAGTATATTGATTTTTAAACATGCGCACTGATTTAGAAATTTCAATTTATATGTATTGATTTTTGTAAATAGTGCATTAATAAGGTATACTATAAGGTATACTTATTTCAGTATACCTTATTATATTTATAATAAGGTATACTTATTTTCAGAAAATTATTAAATTTCGTTTTAATTAAATGCAGAGCTATTTTTTTTTAAGCTATTTACTTTCGAATTCAGATATTTGTCGAAGTAAAACACGAGTCGTCTTTTGATATGAAATCATAACATCCAGTGATACTGCTGTCTTTTGATAAAAAGACGCTCTTGACAAATACTTATTGCAACGACCTCCAACTTCTTCATTTGAAGAGAACTGAAACAAAGAATGAGTTTCTTTATTTTTAAATTCCGACTATTAGGTCACACTTTCCCTATATCTTGTTCAAATTTTCAATCGTTAATAAAATACTTTATTCATCCGCTCAAGTTCAAGTACATTTTTTTAAACTTGTAGTGGATAACACAGTTGATACAGTTTTTTCACATATTAAAGTCAATTCCTGCTTATTTATTCCCGTTTATCGAAACTAAAGATACACTGTTTTTATTAAATATATTGTTACGAATTTCACATTTATTTGGCTATTTATTTAGAATTGTAATTAAAATTCCTTTTCATTTCCCTGTGCAACGCAGACGATTTTTGAAGAGAAAGCTACGTCGAAAAAAAATAAAAAAAAAAAAAATAATAATAACAATAAAAATAAAAGAGCGCGTGCATTTAATGCTTAATAAATAAATATCTCGTAATTACTGTTGCCATCCAGAAAAATCTAGAAAAATCGTGATTATTCTACTGACAATTAAAAAGCTTATAAAAGCCGAACTCAAACAGCTCATCTCAGTTGTTGTTGTAGTTGTTGTTGTTGCTGTTATACTTGTAGCTGTAAAAAGCGAACTGCTGTTTGTTTACTTAATGCTGTATTGATTGTAGCGATTTCGCTGTGAGATAGAACTATTTTATCTGTTTTGAATTGAGTTTTTGCTAAACGTTTGAGATATTGTGATATTGTGTGAAGATCTGTGAAGAAATATTTCAGCATTTTAATTTATTTCTTGTGGAAAGAATAAATTTTTGTAAACTTTTTAACGACTTGTGCATTCAATATATAACGAACCCGTACGCACGTAACAATATTATAAGACTTACAAATAATGACCATTTATTAGGAATTCCCACGTGCTGTAAAAATTAATTTTATAACAACTTATAAATAATAGTACACGACTGTGATAAATGGGACTGTAATATTTAACAAAAATGAGTGGTAACAATAAGACAGAGTTCTAAAGATTTTTAAAGTGAACGAAATTAAAAAATTGTAATTTTATAGAGTCGAATGAAGAGGATGGAATGTCCCATTATGTAGCTAAAATTCTCACCATATTTCTATGTTAACGTGATAATAATATATGTTTAAAACATAACCCTTGAAAATGTCCCTTGTTTCACAGACGGAGATTGTGAAAAGAAGCCATAACACAACGCAAGCGACGATTAGAGAAGAAAGAAAACCATAAGCGCCAAGAACAGCTTCCTACGAAAACTCTTCGCAGCATGTCGAGCATTGAGTCGTGCGAAATCATTAGATGGAATATTAATTGAAGAACTGGACTGCTTGAAACTTACTGGAAAGTTCCTTGCAATAATGAAGCATTAGAAGAGATGGATAGAATGAGAAATTATAGACCACCATCAGCCTTCATAAACTAGAAACAAAAAATGTTAATATGTTAATAAAAAGTAACTAAAATAAAATTTTTCGTTGCTGACCTAAGTAGGAATTGACTTAAATTTTTTTTTTTTTATATATTACTTGTTAAGGATAAAGTTGGCGAATATCTTTTCATTGTTAAAATTGTATTATTTTACAAGTTGTACCGCAAAATTCTTATACTTCACAGTAACTTTAGAACTGTAAGATTTTGAGCTTCAGTAGTAGGAGTGAGACTAGAAATTTTATCTACTTTTGTAAGTAAGTCACCATAAAGTAATTATGCCGAAAAAGAAACTAATTCTAAAAAAGAAACTAATTCTTACGTCAAAGTATACATTTATTTATAATCGATTGAGGCATAATTGCTACGTGAGCTGAATGTCATGTTTGGACTGGTCTCCAGAAAGATTACGTTTTAGAATCATCAGAGAAAGAAAAGGTTATGCTCAAGTGTCACAAACTCCTTCATATACACATGATTGAGCATTTTATACAAGTTAGGGCCCTGAACTAAATTTTTCAATAACGTAAGCTCAAAAGGAGTTTCTTTTGTGCAACTCTTAATCTGTCTTCACAGGAATGAACAATTCATCTGTTTAAACACTTAACCTGAACACCAGTCATTGTTAGAAAGTTATAAACCTAAGCAATAATTCTACAAGAACTAATGAACTAAATGCAATGGCATTATTACTTAATTAAAGTGCAGTGTTAGAAAGTTATAAACCTAAGCAATTTGTAATTGTAATGTAATTCTACAAAAATTAACAAACTAAATGCAATGGCATTATTACTTAATTAAAGTACAGTGTTAGAAATTTATAAACTTAAAAAATTTATAATTATGGTGTAATTCTACAAAAACTAATAAACTAAATGCAATGGCATTATTGCTTAAAGTGCAGTGTTAGAAAGTTATAAAACTAAGCAATTTGTAATTATAATGTAATTCTACAAGAACTAAACTAAATGAAAAAGCATTATTACCTAATTAAAGTGCAGTGTCAGAAAGCTATAAACCTAAGCAATTTGTAATTATAATGTAATTCTACAAGAACTAATAAACTAAATGAAAAGGCATTATTACCTAATTAAAATGCAGTGTTAGAAAGCTATAAACCTAAGCAGTTTGTAATTATAATGTAACTTTGTAATTCTACAAGAACTAAAATAAATGCAAAGGCATAATTACCTAATTATAAAGAGCAGTGTTAGATACCTAAGTCATAAACCTAAGCAATTTGTAATTATCATGTGATTCTACTTTAATTAATTTCACAAGAGCTAAATTAAATGCAGTGACATTATTACTAATTAAAGTCCAGTGTTAGAAAGTTATAAACCTAAGCAATTTATAATTGTAATGTAATTCTACAAAAACTAATAAACTAAATGTAATGGTATTATTACCTAATTAAAGTGCAGTGTTAGAAAGATATAAACGTAAGCAATTTGTAATTATAATGTAATTCTACAAGAACTAATAAACTAAATGAAAAAGCATTATTACCTAATTAAAATGCAGTGTTAGAAAGCTATAAACCTAAGCAGTTTGTAATTATAATGTAACTTTGTAATTCTACAAGAACTAAAATAAATGCAAAGGCATAATTACCTAATTAAAGAGCAGTGTTAGATACCTAAGTCCTAAACCTAAGCAATTTGTAATTATAATGTGATTCTACTTTATTTAATTTCACAAGAGCTAATGAATTAAATGCAGTGACATTATTACTAATTAAAGTGCAGTGTTAGAAAGATATAAACCTAAGCAATTTGTAATTGTAATGTAATTCTACAAGAACTAATAAACTGAATGCAACGGCACTATAACCTTATCGCGGAAATTATATCAGAAGGTTACAAATTATTGCGTGTATTTAAATAAAATAGTAATTACTCCAATTTGTGTTTGCATATAAGGGCTCAATAAATTTCAAGACTTATCCCTTTGATGATATTCTTGATGCTGTATTATATTCAGGATAGCTGCTAGGAAAAATTTACGTCTTCTTTAATAAATTATTCATCACGAAGAAATAATCATAGACATGACTTAGTTTTTCTTAGTTTTGTATTGACATAATATTATTTATATTTTTAGTTTTAAGGATAATCATTTTTAAAAATCTAAAAGTAATAATGCTAGTTCTACATTTATCGTCTGGTTTCCAGCTGTTGCCAACATTACTCGAATCAATAACTGTTTTCTTCTTTTTCTTTTACCGGAGTAGTTGCCAAAAACCTAATTAAAGCGCAGTATTAAAAAGATATAAACTTCAGCAATTTGTAATTATAATGTGATTCTACTTTAATTAATTTTACAAGAGCTAATGAACTAAATGCAATAGCGTTATTACTTTATTAAAGTGCAGTATTAGAGAGTTATAAACCTAAGCAATTTGTAATTATAACGTAATTTTACTTTAATTAATTCTACAAAAACTAATGAACAAAATGGCAATATTACTTAATTAAAGTGCAGTGTTTTTGTTTATTTCAAGACTTGCTGCTGACGTAAATTACTTTGTACCACATCACAATTGTATAAAAGTATAATAGAAAAGTTTTTTCCCTGTCAGATATGCTGCAGCTGTTGCTATTTATGGAAAATATTTTTGCAAACACAGCAGAAGGAAAGCTACTGAGTTTTCAAAAACATGATGGTTGAATCAACTATTTTCGTTACGTTTGCTCCCATCAATCAAAGCGTGCCGACTAAGCATGGATTACCAAGTCAGGAAACCAATCAAGCGGATACCTACCTCTGTTGTCCGGAAAAGAGGAAAAATTAACGCCTTTTCATACTGGTTTAACGTAGCTGCCTTGCTTAGTGTTATTTCGAAAGTTGTTCTAAGCAAAAGTAACTATTATGTCTAAAAGTAACTATTAGATAACAATAATAGTGAAAAAAAAAATCTGAAGGATTTCAGATTTTAAATTACGTCCAAAGGCGCGTTTTTTTAACGTTTCGTGTGCTACCTTTTTTCATTAAATATCATGTACTACGTACTCACACCATAAAATTCAGTTCAAAATCAATATCGCAAAATCATTTTAAAATGAACATATCTTTAGAATTTCCGTAAGTCTCGTGCGCTGGAGATAAAAATGTTTTTTTTTTTCCGTACAGTGTTGCCATTGCTCGCTTTGAAATCATTTAGTTTGTTAATCAGAAATTCGTTGAAATGTTACAAAACATAAAATCGATAATAAAGCAAATTTCAAATTCAAAATTAGGGCTTCCAGATGCCCATATTCGCAGTAGGATTACGTCATTCAAAATTCGATGGCTCTAGGTTTTATCACAATGCGAGAAACATGCATACATTTATGCAGATTTTTCATTTTTTAAAATTTAATGCAGAGCGATAACATTTAGTGGCAACAATTTGAAAAGTGATACTCCGTTTTTGCGTTTCCGACGCAAAATCGCAAAACGAAAGTAATAGTCCTTCGGGACTAAATCCCTTTGGACTAACAACACCTGCTACAAATGTCATAAATTTGAGAAAGATTGCGTGAGTATGCGAACTAAATTTGTTTTGGTTATTCGCGAAAAGTTTTCATCACAAAAGTATGTCTTCCATACTTGAGAAACATAAATTCTAAGCAATCAGTTTGTATTTGATCAGTTAAATATTTATAGAATATAAATACTAAACTAATAATAAATTAAGATACTATTAGTACTCTTCTGTTATCGGGTCCGGATTCAGAAGCTATGTATGTATCATTGTAAGAATGGACATGTATGTTCGTATATGTGTGTATATATGTACACTGCGCAAAAAAAGGAAGGCGGACAGTTCTATATCTCCCGTTCTGCAGGGCCGAAAAGGAATTTTGACAAAATTCAAATCGCGTTTTTCGTGTCTCGAAAGCGCAACTTAGGATATATGAGAGATTTTTATGTAGGCATTGTACTAACATACGTATTTTGACACAAAATCGGACTTTTTCTGAAATAACACACCAATATTTTCCCATATTTCAAGTCTACGACTCAAATTATGCCTAAATACTAAATTTTGTAAAATTTGGTTAGAAATTTACGGAGAAATTCAAAACTTGATCTTGGCGCATTTTTTAAGTTTTTGCGCCAAGAATAATTAACTTGGCGAACTTCTTAATTTATAGCAACCTAATTTTTCTTTCCTTTTTTGCATTGCAGACGACCGGAAAAAAAAAGTCATCGTTTATACTTTAAAATAATTTTAACAAAGTGCGTAAACTACATTTGACGTTATTATCGCTGAAAAAAAAAAAGATGCCAAATTTCAAAACACGACAATAAGTAATTTCATGTATATCTTAGAAAAATTTGAATTAAAAAATGCTCTCTAATTTTTTGCAGGCGTGCTTAGGAATACATCTACTTTAAATGTTAAAAATTGTGTAGGTTATAATACAAAAATTTTTTCGAAAAATTTCTAAAAAATATTTAAAAATACAAATTTTAAAAATAAATCATAAAAATATGCGAATTATATTTGGATTAAGACTAAATTTCGAATTCCGGAAGAAGGAATCAAGTAAGTTTAAGAAAAAGGAGGTATTAGTAAATATTTATCAAATTCAATTAACATGGAAGAGCTAAAATTTTGAGAGCTAATTTTTTAAAAACTACTCGTGCAATTTTTACAAAACTTGGCAGTTTGGCATAATTTGAGTCTTAGAATCGAAATATGGGAAAAATTAGCATGTCATTTCAGAAAAAGTCCGATTTTATGTTAAAATGCCTATATTAGAACAATGCTATATATAAATCTAATACATATCCTAAGCCGTGCCTTCGAGACATGGAAAACGCAATTTGAATTTCGTCAATCGACCCAGTAAAACGGGAGATATAGAATTGTCCCCCCTTTTTTTGCGCAGTGTACGCACATATGTATGTGTGTGTGTATACACACATACAGACGTACATGCATACATACATTTCCCAATCCGATACCGATAACAGAAGAGTACTTTTTTTAATCCATTTTTGTTACAGGTATAAAGTTTTTGTAAGACAAATTTTTAAGCCGTATGCTCAGAATTGTAATCAGTTGAGCTGATTTGACGAAAGCTAGAACCGAATGGAACAATTTTTTAAAATATCAGTAGTAGCTTTCTCAAAAGAGCATAATGGTATGACAACTAGTAAAATTCGATTACCAGTTATTTAATTTAGTCTGAAAAGAAGTTTGATCTACAAATCATGAATAACAAATACTGTCTCTTTTGAAAAAGAAAGATTCTCATTACGTATCCTCTTCAGATTCCTTAATTTCTTCATTTAAAGTAAACCCAAATTAAGATGAGTTCCATTGATTTTTAAATATAAAGCAGTGAAGCTGATTTTGAAAGTTGATTTTAGACTACATTTCATTAATTCTTCTTAAACAATCCCGTGGTTTTGACACTTTGATGTGAAAAACAGTGAAATTTTGATAAACAAATATTTTCTGCGAGAATTCTTTTCTGAAAAGTAAATGATTGAATTAATTCATTAAAATTACATTTTATAACCAAATGCCTTATCACAACACATTTATAAATAAGTTGGGAATTTTTCTGAGAAAGACTAAAAATCTTTTCTTTCCTCAAACGTTTTTCTGTGTTCTGCTAGTGGCAGAGCGGTAAATTCGCTGAATACCGATAGTTAGGTTTGGGACTCGAATCCTGGCGAACAGGCTGACCGCATGGTCGCTTTCCTGGTTTCCTCTTGTGTAAGGTGGATACAAACCAGTTTCCCTTAAAAGCTTTTCCCGAGGCATCCCTCCCTTTGGCGGGTACCGTTCTGTGCGTCACTGTAATCAAATTTTTAAAAAATGCTTTTCTGCGCTTTTATACACGCACACACACACGCACACACACACACACACACACACACACACACACGCACACACGCACGCACACACGCACACGCACACGCACACACGCACGCACACCTATATATATAAAGGTAAGCAAAAGGAGTAAAATTCTGAAAGCAATTGCCTAAAAGTAAATTTGATACCTACGTTCCAGAGTTTAAAAAACTTTAACAAATGTTAATTACTCAAAAGTATAAGTAACGCAAAAAAACTAAATGTTGGTATTCAAGAAATTTAACATTTAAAATTTTAACACGTAAAAAAAAGAAACAGCGCTTGAATATTTTGAATGTAGTAGTGAAGCAAAAACAGAGGAAAAATATAAGATATTACATTAAGAAAATCAGCAATCATTCAACCAGAAGAGAGAGAAGCCTCATTCATACGAATTTATAGGATTTTGTTTGTATAGAAGTTTAGATCTATGTTCTTCAGACCCAACTTATTAGACTACAAGCTCGTTATCGCTCCAATCTGAGTTAAGATGATAAAATCCTACAAAGGTGTGTTTTCTACAATAATGTTTTATTAAATCTTAAAATTTAACAAAAACACCAACTCTATCCTTGTGGCTATTTAAAATAGCAAAGGGAAATTCAGATTCAATAACGTAGTCGAAGACAACTCAAATGGTTTGCTTTTACTGGTTGAAATACATATTTAACGTGGGCTAGCAAAATGGCTAAAGCCGAAATAAACTTGGAGATACGACGTAAGCTGCAAGCGAGGCAGCAACCCGTAATTGAATTAATGAAATCCTCAGATAAGGAACCTACCTGGCAGGACATTTCGAACAATGGGCCTACGACAAAACAATATTGGGGTCTCTGGGAATCACTACATATTCGAAACAGCGTCTTGTACCGGAACTTTGATTCGGATGATGGAAAGGCATGCCGAGGGCAGTTGATACTCCCAAGATCCTGGACGTCCTTAAAGAATTACACAGCAGTCCAACAGTAGGTCCAAATAATGAACACGTTACCTGGAGTTCGAGAACACTTCTACTGGAGTAATGCAAGAGCTGACGTGCAAAAATGGTGGTGCGAATCTTGCCATGCCTGTGCAGGTTGGAAAGGACTGATGAAACGCAGCCGAGGGAAGCTGCAGCTTTACAATGTATGAGTGCCTTTAAAACGTATCGCCTTTGAAATCCTGGGACCTCTGCCACGAAACTGATGACGGCAATAAATACATCCTGGTAGTAATTGATTACTTCATTAAATGGCCTGAATCGTATCCTATTCCTGATCAAGAGGCTGTGACAGTAGTAATGATACAGTATTGAATTCCCTAGTTCGGACTGCCTCTTCAGTTACATTCCGATCAAGGAAGAAGCTTTGCATCGGCTGTAATTAAAGAACTGTGCAAGTTAATCGGCACTGACAAAACTCAAACGACACCTTTACATCCCCAGTCAGACGGCATAGTAGAAAGGTTTAATCGAACCATCCTTAATAACCTCTCTTTGGCGGTTTCCAGAAACCAATGAGACTTGAGCAAGAATCTACCTTTGTTTTTACTGGCCCATTGCAGTGCTGTCCACAAAACTACCGGCTATTCCCCATCTCAGGGGCTCTTTGGTCGTGATCTTCGTCTTGTGATGTCTTGTTTAGTCGCCCGTCGGGTACGCCTTCATCGCCTGACGAATACATCCAAGATCTTCAGGTACGGTTTGAAGGGATGCACACTTTTGCGCGAGAGTGAGTCAGCTTGGCGACGGAGAAGATTAAGACCCGATCCGATACGAGAGAATAGGACTTCGATTCAACGAAGGTGATAAGTTGTGGTTATGAAATACAATTCGACGGAAAGAACTCTTTCCTAAACTACAGTCACCCTGGGATGGTCCTTATACAGTCCTAAACTGGCTGAACTCCGTCGTTGATCGGATTCGTAAGTCACCAAATTCTAAGCCTAAAGTCGTTCATTGCCATAAGCTAGCTCCTCACTATGGCCATAGTACGTAGTCCCCGTAGTGTATATCATGTAAATAGCGTAAGACAATGGTCTTATTTGTTTCTAAATTTATGAGTTTATGCACTCAGTTCTTGATTTAGTATTTGACTTGTTATTTGCTGAAATTATTATTTTAGTATTACATTGATTTGTTAATACTAGTATGTTGTTATTAGTTGTAAGTATGGTTTTCTGTGCGGTGATTGTACTGCCTGGGGCGTGCAGTCCTTGGGAAAGGGGCAGTGTTACGAATTTTGTGCATAGATGGATGAAATCTAGAGAGAGAAATTATGCTGGAAAAATAAGGATGCAGGTGCAAATCCATTTAACATTGAGTAAATGAGTATTTCGGTAATTTGGCGAGATATTGCCAAATTCGCAACGGTCTTGGCGACTAATTTTGTCTCAAAATCTGGCGAGAAGTCGCCAAAAGTCTGCGAACATTTGGCTACATTTGGGTTCGGTCCCTGTATCACCATAATAGATATTGTAATTGAGTAAATGTGATCGATTTTATATATTAACTGTAACAGTAATTCCACCTTTACGTTGCCTTCCAGTAATTTCGAGAATTAGAAAGTACTAGAAATATCTCAGCGGCCGGGTGAAAACTATTTGAGGCAGGAGAGAGCGTACGCTCTCAGTTGTTGTTGAGAGTTGTCAGTTTAGCACAAGTTCAGAGTACTGAGATATCTCCGGGTTAGTTTTTTTCTTTAGATGCGCTTTGCATTGCGTTGTGTTTAATGTTCGTAGTAGTTTGAAGTGTAACTGCTGATTGTATACTGTGATACTGTGAACCTCGAGTACTCGAGTACTTCTATGGAAAATTCCAGAACTCTGAAATGTTTCTTTTGATGAAATAAATTTTATCGGCCTATCATCGGACCAGTGTGTATTAAATCTATCGCGAACCCGTACGCACGCAACAGTATTAACTAGTGCGTTGTCCAAGTGATAATATATTTGGACTTCCTGTTAGTACCATTTTTTGGAATGAAAAAAGTAATATTTCTCAATTTATTAAAAAAGGAGTTTCCAAAGTTGAAATTTCGAAATTTACAATAAATACCCTGAACTTTATAATGATAGCAAATACTTTTAAAGACCATTTATAATTGTTTCCGGTGATAACAAAATTTTTAGTATAATATGAAAAATAGATATATTTATTTTGAAATTATTAAACACGAATTTGAAAATTAAATTACAAACAATTCAATTACAACAAAAAGGCCATTATCGACAAATTTTTTTAATTTCCAAAAAGTTTAAAAATATCAAATAAATTTTAGTGTAACAAATTGCTTTTTGTAAATTTAATATTGTTACGAATTTCACATTTATTTGGCTATTTAATTAGAATTGTAATTAAAATTCCTTTTTATTTCCCCGTGCAACGCAGACGATTTTTGAAGAGAAAGCTACGTCGAAAAAAAAAAAATAAATAAATAAATAAATAAAAGAGCTCGCGCATTTAATGCTTAATAAATAAATATCTCGTAATTACTGTTGCCATCCAGAAAAATCGTGGTTGTTCTACTGATAATTAAAAAGCTTATAAAAGCCGAGTTGAAACAGCTCATCTCAGTTTTAGTCAGGACTTCTCTCAACATTGCAGGACTTTGGTTTATTGCAACCTTGCGATGCAAACGGCATCTCCTTCATACCACATATTTGGTTTTATTTAATTTAAGGAAATTGCACGTCAGGGGCTCTATGCAATTCCTCAGTCAGCTGGATAAGTTGCCCATAATTGGCAATATCCCAGCAATAGTTGTCCAGACTAGACTAGACTCATCTCAGTTGTTATTGTTGTTGTTGCTGTGGTAGTTGTAGCTGTAAAAAAACGAACTGCTGTTTGTTTACTTAACGCTGTAGCGATTTCGCTGTGAGATAGAATTATTTTATCTGTTTTGAACTGAGTTTTTGCTAAACATTTGTGATATTGTGCGAATATCTGTGAAGAAGTATTTCAGCATTTTAAATTTATTTCTTGTGGAAAGAATAAATTTTTGTTGACTTTTTACGACTTGTGCATTCAATATATAACGAACCCGTACGCACGTAACAATTTTTGGTGTCAGAAGTAGGATTTGAATGCCATTCACGAGAGCAATGGAAGAACAATTGAGATAGCTTGTCACTTCTTTTGCTGCATTCCAAGAAAAGATGGAAGGAGCCGTCAACTCCGTTAAAGAGGAGATGAAAGCTGGTCAAGAATCAGTTAAAGAGGAGATGAAAGCTGGTCAAGAATCTGTTAAAGATGAAATGAAGGCTGTTCAAAAATCTGTAAAAGATGAAATGAAGGCTATTCAAGAATCTGTAAAAGATGAAATGAAAGCTGTTCAAGAATCTGTAAAAGATGAAATGAAAGCTGTTCAAGAAAAGATTGAAGCAGGTCAAGAGGAAATGAAAAGAGAAATTACCAGCGTAATAGAAAATAAATTCGAGGCCATGGAAGGCAGAATTGACGCTGTTGAAAATAAAGTTGAACACATTGAAGAAAGAGTTTCTACTGTAAAAGAACAAATAGAAGGAAGAGTTTCTGCTGTGGAGCAACGAATCGAAGGAAGAGTGTCTGCTGTTCAACACCAAATCGAACAACAAATTGATGACAAGGTTTCTGCGGTTGCGAAAGAAGTTGATACTTTAAAGAAATTCGTAGCGACGGCAGGAAGCAATTCGGATAGTTTCAAATTTCTACCCATGAGTGCTCGTCCCTCTCTGAAGCTATCCACATATGATGGGAAGACCTCTTGGCAAGTGTATAAGACACAATTTTCTATAGTGGCGGATGCGAATGGATGGGATTCCCAAGCTAAGGCCTGTCATCTCGCCGCTTCTCTGAGAGCAGACGCAGCGGATATCCTGCAGACTCTTCCCGAAAACCAGAGACTAGATTTCGAAGCTCTGTCCGGTGCTTTGGAGCTGCGTTTTGGAGAGAAGTGTTTAAAAGATTATAGCAGGCTGCAGTTAAAATCCCGTCAACAGAAGCCTACGGAAACACTCCAGGAGCTCGCCACGCATGTTGAAAGGCTGTCCCACCTCGCCTTTTCGGAGTGCCCGACAGAAAAAAGGGAAATCCTGTCCCTGCAATACTTCATCGACGGCATCCGGGATCCTGAAATACAGAAAGCACTGCGAATGGCTGATGTGAAGGACTTGAAAAGCGCTCTAGTGTACGCCATGAAATTCGAGGCAGCACAGCAAGCCACTCGTAGAGACCGCCACCCAATCAGAGCTGCTCACCTACAAGAACCAGTGGATCAGTTGATGGCTCGTTTAGATGATTTAACAAGACAACTGAATGCCTTGCAGCGGAATATTGGTAACAAGAAACCAACCGTAAAGTGCTGGTACTGCGGTGCTGTAGGACACATGCGAAGGAACTGCCGAACATCTCGCAGCACGGAAAATAAGATGGACGACATAAACAGACAATTAAATGACATGAGATGGAAGACGCGTGACAAGAAACGGAAGTGCTGGAACTGCGAAGCTGAAGGCCACTTGCGAACGAACTGCAGAACACCCCGAGGTGCGGAAAATAAGATCATTTCCCAGCAACGACTCAGGAAGCAATTTAATGATCATAACGCGGAGGTGAGATTGAACGATAGTGAAAAATCCTGTTTTAAAGCGCTGAAGATTTCTGCAGCGAGTGGCAACAGTAACGGACTATCCATTAATGGGCATATCGACGGAGTTCCTTGCAGTATGATCATTGATACAGGAGCTAATGTTACCATAATTCGGAAGTATTTAGCTAAAAAATTTAAGGAAAAACTGATTTGGACGCCATCCTGTGTTACCCTCCAGACTGCGTCCGGCGAGAAAATTGATGTAGAAGGAAAGTTAAACGTGAACATCACCTTTGGAAGTGCCGCCTACCATCACACAGCATATGTGGCGGATATTACAGACCCCTGCATACTAGGATTGGACTTTTAAAGAAAATATAATTTTTCCTTAGACTTCAAAAACAACAAACTGTTTTCAGCGTTTGAGGCCATGACTATCGATCCTCAGAAAGGATCCTCACCACGAAACGCCGACGTGTCGTCTGAAATACCCTGCTCAGAAAGTTGCCGAAATCATACTGAGATCGAAGAAAAACCAAAGACTACCAGCAATTCTCCAGCCCAGATGCTCATCGGTTGTGATCTTCGTCTGCCTTGTAATTTCTTATCTGACCGCCTTGCAGATGCGCCTTCTTTGCCTGAGGAATACATCCAAGGTGTCCAGGCCCGGTTTGAAGTGAAGCACCGTCCTGCACGAAAGCGAGTCAGCTTGGCGACGAACAAGACCCGCTACGACACGAGAGCTACTGGCCATCGTTTCAACGAAGGAGGCAAGGTGTGGTTATGGAGTCCGACTCGACGGAATAGACTTTCTCCGAAACTACAGTCACCTTGGGATGGTCCTTACACAGTCCTAAACAGGCTGAAGGACGTCGTGGTTCGGATCCGTAAGTCATCGAACTCTAAACCTAAAGTCGTTCATTACGACCGGCTAGTTCATTACTATGGCCATAGTACGTAGTGTATATAATTGTAAATAGTAATGTACATAGTATAAGACCATGGTCCTATTTGTATTTAGTATTTGATTTATATTTGTTAAGTATAAATCAAATACTAAATATTTATACGTATTTGAATTAGATACGTATTTGATAAGTATTTGTATTTAATAGCATTTGTATTTGATAGTATTTGTACTTAGTATTTGAATTGTATTTAGCGTTAGATAGAATTTAATTTGCTGAAAGTCACTTATTGGAATTATTGTTTATTTTGTTATTATAAAGTAATGTTTATTATAACACTGAGGCCTTAGTTGTAAGTTTGGCTTCCTCTCCAAGGATTGTACTGCCCGGGACGTGCAGTCCTTGGGAAGGGGGCAATGTTACGAATTTCACATTTATTTGGCTATTTATTTAGAATTGTAATTAAAATTCCTTTTTATTTCCCCGCGCAACGCAGACGATTTTTGAAAAGAAAACTACGTCGAAAAAAAAAAATATAGCAATAAAAATAAAAGTGCGCGTGCATTTAATGCTTAATAAATAAATATCTCGTAATTACTGTTGCCATCCAGAAAAATCTAGAAACATCGTGATTGTTCTACTGATAATTAAAAAGCTTATAAAAGCCGAGGTGAAACACCTCATCTCAGTT
>KK120406.1:0-18576 GCA_000611955.2 Stegodyphus mimosarum | reverse complement strand
TATTGTGTGTTTAATATTCTTCTGGAATTTTTTTTAAAGAACTTTTCACCAAATTTATTAAATTCTTTTTATGTCCTTGCTTAATTGCTTACATATTATCCCTCTCCTTTTTGTCCTCCATATAAATTATTTCTTTTCCATTTCATAAGCTTTAGCGTTTGATTTGGGGATCAATAACACTTGAATATAGCGGGAGGGAAAGCCATATATTAACTGATGTTTTGTTAAGTCATATATAATTAATTTTAATTTTGAGGTATTAAATGTATGCCAAGTGACCAAACAATTTTTGAGTTTATTTACTTCAGAGCTTAATTTCCAAAATCAGAAGCGTCGGAATCTATGGAACATCTTCAGGAGAGAAAAAAAAAACACAAATGAAACAATAAATTAAATTGTAAAATATTAATAATTAAAATGAAAAAATAATATAATTAAATACAATTCAAATGATAAATTAATAAAATATAAAGAGATGAATAACAATTAATGCTATAAACAGTAACAGTGTATGGAGTAAATTTTAATAGAAGATGTATAGATATGATAAAGACAAAAGAGTCTAACACTTTCTGACCACGATCCCTGCCGATAAATTCTAGCTGTTAAGCAGAATGTAATAGGGAAAACATTTTCTTTGAATCTGAGGATTAGCTGACAATAAACTAACAAGGGACAATTTACGTCGTTCGTGTTTGGTTGCATCAGTTCAAAAATTCTCCAGGTGTCTTTTTTTCCCCGTGAAGACACTAGATTTTTTAAGAAAAATTTATCCGTTGCCGTTCGTAAATTCGCTCCACATCCTGGAGAATAACTTTTGAAATGTATGTGTGTCTGGAGGTTCTTTAAAAGTCTCAAGCTCTGTTCAAAATTTTTTTTTCCCAAGCAAAAAGAGTCATGCCTTCAGAAGTTAGAATCGATTTTAACTCAGTTTTATTATTTAAATAAAATTTTCGAGATCAAAAGAATTTTCTGCTGAAATTACGGTGAGTTTTAGACAAGAAAAGTGCTGTATTGAGCTCTTGTTTAGAGCTTAGATGCTCTTTCGCTGGAATTACAATTTTCACTAACATTCAAAAGTACCAGAGCCCAGCTTTGTGGCAATTTAAGCTATTATAATTATTTTTCTACAACGATAAAAAATTATTTGTAACTTTCTCAATTACCCCTAGATGGCGACACTACACTTTGCGCAAAGAAAGTTTTGGAAGAAAATCTTATGGCTACTGGGCTCTGATTAAGAGGGGGGGGGAGGGGGACTTAAGAAATAAAGAATAAATATTGAGTCATACCTTTTCTATCAAACATGACAAACGTAATATTAAACTTTCGACCAGTGGAGAAATTCGGCACTCGTATTTAAAAGTACGTTTCTTTATTCCAATTTCGACCGATAGGCAAATTTGAAGTATCCTGCATTACGAAAATCAGTTTTAATTTCCAATATCATGTAAATTAAAGCACAAAATTTGTTTGAGAAATTATTACCATGAATATTTTGCTTATTATACTTTCTAAAGTTATTTTATTGCAAGAGTACACATATAAAAATAAACTGCTCATTTCAAATCCTCCTCCTCCAGAGTAAATACGAAGAATATGAATACTGCTAAACTATTATTTGTAGTATGTACTATATGCTGAATTGTTATCAGTAATTAAAAATTATTTTGACCTTTGAAGATTTTATGGCCTTTGTTTCAAGACGTATTCTCTTTCATCTCTACAAGTAGTTACAATTTAGTGCTGCCATCTGTAGGAAATTAACACACGATCTCCGAACGAAATACAAATATACATACTTAGATACCAAATTCATCAGTAAATCCGCTATTCGTCGTATCTTTATTATAATGAAAGAAAAAATTGAAATGTGTGTGCATTACATACTTTCATTGGGAAAAAAATCTGATGTGTACACAACATGACTTCCTTGTACGGAATATTAAATTACACGCATTTTGTATTTCATTTAAACTTGATTGAATTAAATCTACTTCGTCGATAGTGCGTAAACCACATTTACCATAGCGACACTGGCGCTAGGTTCACTTGACAGCGTCACATCTCATTCATTTTATAACTCGCAATGCAAAAAAAAATTATGTATATCATCCGAAAAATTATCTTAATCGTTGCTCGTTGCCACATGTTCTATTCAAATACTATGTTAAATCTAAAACGATGTATAAAAGAAATTATACAAACGAACAAACAAAAAATTTTTTTTCCACAGACGATTCAGTAATTCTCATTCGATTAATTCAGTTCTCACTTTGCGACAAAGCAAAAATACATTAAAAACTGAAAATATCTATGTTAAAAATTACGAAGTAAATCTTCAACACTTATTTCCTCGAATAAATTCCAGAATAGGTTAAGCATGATTTAATTCTCAATAATAAAAGAAGGTGTTATCTTTGTTGTTGCGAAGCTTAGTTTCTTTAGATTGGCAACAAATCCACTCTTCTTCTAAGTTTGAAATGTAAACAAATATGGCTTCCATGAGGAAAAGTGATTAGGCTTAGCCGCACTTAAACAACTTTTAAATTGTTGATAACTCGGCGCAAAGACCATTTCTTCTGGGCGTTTACAGAGGATTTTGTACCTCTCCAAAAACTGCATTAAATGTCTTGGCCGGTCTTCCGCCCTGCACTTGGGAGAGTGTTGTGGTGAGAGAAATCAGACTAAAACAAGCCGTTTCAATTTTGATTAAGACTTATGTATCCTCGGACTACGAGAATCACATTGCCCACTCTCCTGTCCATCCAGCAGACTTCGATATAGTAGAAACAAGCTGTAATCCTCCACGTGCATTACCATTCTCAGCCGTCTATACTGATGGCTGCAAAGGAGAGCTCGGGAGAGGCAGTGCCTGGTGTGCAATGGAGGGTGACCTCATAATCCATTTCTGGGCTAAGAACCTTCATCTGAGTAACTCAGTATTTCAGGCAGAACGTACAGCCCTAAAAGCAGCTTTGGAATTTACTGCTACCAGTGAAAGATATAAAATAATTTACACAGACTCAATGTCAAGCTTGTAGGCCATCCAGGGTGGCCGCAGTAGGCATTCCATAGTCACAAAAATTATTAATACAAAACATACAAAAATTATTAATTTCGATTCCTGCAAGTCTGAGGCCCAAGCTTCAATGGGTTCTAGCTCATACGGGAATTAAAGGAAATAAAGCAGCAGATGTGCTTGCGCAGCTAATGAACCCCATGTGAGTAGCATTAGTTTGCCCCTTCCGCACTCATATTTGAACAACTCTGCATTGTGAACTAATGATAGAATGGCCAAACTACTGGAATTCGAGCATCACAGGCAGAAGATTGTATAATTTTCAACCAAAAGTGAACCAGAATTTAAATAGCAGCTCTTCGCACCTCACACAGTATCTGACAGGGCATGGCTCATATATGTCCTATCTTGACAGATTTCGCCTAAGAGACACCGACCAATATATCTGTGGCAGTACTGGTGGCAGAGAACATTATCTGTATGACTGCCCGCACACAGTGTATTCACATTTAAAAAGACTGCTGCAGTCAATATGCCGGCATGGTTCAAGAACACAATTAAAAATACACTGGGGTGCAAAAATTAAGGACGAAGTCGAAGAATTAGCATATCAGCTGGACGAAGAGGCAGAGCGGACAGAAAGACCAATCAGGAGATTAAGTAAGGTGATGTACGGTAGCACATGCGCAGATATGCAGGTAGACGTAATGGGGGAGTGTCTGAGTAGTATAAAGCATGTTGTCGGTGTAAGATCAGTATTTCTGGCAAAGAGATTGCACGCCGTATAGCAGTTAAAATCACACCGAGTTGCTGCCTCAGCGAGAAATGGCGAATAATCAATCTGTTAGACGACATCTGGATGCTTTTACCCGAGGTCGAATCATTGGGAAGTTGGAGGAAGGTCACAGTGTGACAAGTGTGGCTGCAAAGTTCGGAATTGCTCACAGCATCGTTTCACGACTTTGGAGACAATTTCAAACTACAGGAACAGCTATCCGGGGGTTTAGTAGTGGTCGTCCACGAGGAACCACACCCGCAGATGACCGGTATATTGCCTTACAGGCCAGAAGAAACAGGCGGCAGACAGCGGGAGAAATCGCTAGACACACGACACAGGCGACTGGACGACCGATATCGCGTTTTACCGTGGCCAGAAGACTGCACGGTGGTGGTCTGTTTGCACGACGCCCTGTACGGTGTGTACCTCTAACGCCTGCCCATCGGAGAAGGCGTTCTCTGTGGTGCCGGGAACACCGGAATTGGAGAGACAATGAATGGGGACGAGTACTCTTTACAGATGAGAGCAGATTTAGTCTGAGTTGCGATTCTAGACACATACACATCTGGACAGAGCGGGGAACACGCAATAACCCCTTCAACATCATCAAAAGGGACTGTTTTGGAGGTCGCGGAGTTCTCGTTCGAGCAGACATAATGCTTGGTAGCCGGACCGACCTTCATATCTCCCAAGGAGGTTCGTCACCTGGGACTGCTATTGTAACGAGGTTCTTCTTCCTTACATGCGTCTTTTCACAAGGGCTATGGGTCCTCAGTTCCTGTTCATGGACGACAACGCTCCACCTCATCGCACAGTTACTGTCGAAGAGCTATTGGAGAGTGAAGATATTGAACATATGGATTGGTCGGCAAGGTCTCTGGATCTAAATCCCGTCAAGCATGTACGGAACTTACTAGGGAGACCCGTGGCAGCACGTCACTTATCGCCAGTAACGATTCCGAAACTGCGATTGGTGCTACAAGAGGAACGAGCAGCAGTGTCTCAACAGCTCATTAACAACCACATATCTAGCATGCACAAATGATGTGAAACCTGCCTAGCAGTCAGGGGAGATCATATCCCCTATTCAAGACCGGATGTTTCTTGCTGGACACCCATCACAGGGATGTTTCGGCCTTCAGTCGCTTTGCGCTCCATGCTACTTCTTCAATAAAGCTTCTTTTTATTCCTCTGATTTCTCTTTTAGTAAGTGTTGCTTACATTACTCATATCCTTACGTATTGGGGATCTTACGGTATTAAATGTGTTGATTTGGAAAGCTTTTGTACAAAGTTATATTGAAAAACCCGTCTCATCCTTAATTTTTGCACACCAGTGTATGTATCTCGCATAATTCAAAAACGAGTAAGCTTAGAAAACTTTGAAATTTCGCATGTGGGACTGCTACAACATGTAGTTGTGCACCTTCCTCTTTGGTTGCAATCGGCCGCACCAAAAGTGTATATATATATATATACAGGGTGTCTATAATTAAACTTGAAATTTGCAAGCAGTCTGTAGCACACACTATACAACATAATTGCATGAAAATTGGGTAATGGCAGAATGAAATGATGGGAATTTTATCCAAGGAAAAAAAAATGAGTTTCAAAACCCACCCCTAGGTGGCGACTCATAGCTTTATTGATAACACATAAATAATTTACAAGAGTTTAAAAAAACACGCTCGATATGATGTCCACTATTGTCTGCTACCATCTGGAAGAGTAAAATCGCATGCTCGACTTTTGGAAGCAGCATGAACTGGGGAATGTTATGCACATGGTGTTGTATGCTTTCTTTAAGGTCGGATAGAGATGTGATGGGATCACGGTAGACCATGGCATTGAGGTATCCCCACAGCCAAAAGTCGCAAGGATCCAAGTCGGGAGATCTAGGTGGCCAAGCTATAGGAAATTGCCGGCTGATGAGTTCATGATATGTTGTACCACAACTTAGGGTTCCAAAGCCCCCTCCCATGAGAAACATCTCAAATGCATAACACCGCTTCCCCCAGTCTGTGTATGGTTTGCTGTACAGAGAGTGAGCAAATGTTCGCATGGAGGACAGCGTACTCTGGCACGACCATCGATGTGATGGATGAGAAACCGTTATTCTCTACACTCTCTTCTACACTATGGTTCAGTCTGGATGTTACCGGGTCCATTGTAGGCGTAATTGACTATGACGCTTCGTCAACACAGGCACACGAGTGGGACGTCTGCTGCTTAATCCCATATCCAACAGTGTGCGCTGAACTGTGTGTTCCGAAACCCTTGCACTTGGACCTACATTGTATTGGGCTGTCAGCTGAGCCACTGTTTGGCGCCGAGATTACTGTCCCAAGCGGGGACAATCGCTGAAGTCCTTTTTCTTTGATGACGTGTGGATGTCTTAATACCTTGGCGTCTGCTGCTGGTTTCACCGTCATTTATCCACTTTACATAAATATCAACAACTGTAACTCGTGAACAACCTACCAGACGTGCAGTTCTGGAGATACAAGTTACGAGTCTTCGGGCCATTGCAATCTGCCCACTATCAAATTTCGCTTAGACCAGCAGCCTTTCCCATCACTCGCAAAAGTAAGTGCAAGAATGATTTCTTACCTCCACCAACAGCCCTTAAATAACCATCCACACTTAATGACGTGCCCTCCACATCATCAAAATGAGTTAATTGAAAAATGTGAGGATGGTCATAATGTTTTGTCTCGTCTGTGTATTTCTAAATAAGTAACGAATTGAGCGCGAGATGATTGATTTCAGAATGCTGAAGCACTATATTTACTTGAAAAGTCATTAGGATATTTTGAAGCAGGAGACGTGTAAAACGGGCAGTGCCCTCGCCGAGAATGGAACCCTGGACCTCTCGAATAAACATCGAATATTCTTCCAATTACATCACGAAGGCATGCGGAAAGGAGGGAGTAAATAACTTGTAGTTTATTTATTTATTTATTGCTATTTTCAATCTTCATATCCTTCAGCGTCTGACAAAAACTACATTTTATACAGAAACTGACTAGCAGTTTTCATTATTCTTTGCATGGAACGTCTTAATGTCCCTAATCCTTAGTGTTGGTCTGTAATCCTTCGTGTAGAAATATATGGCTTTTATTGAACAAAATTATGGCCAAATTAATACATTTTCTTTTGTCATGAAAATGGATTTGTTGCCAAATCCTAGTGGGTTTTTATTAAAATATTACGGAGTAGTTAGACTTAGCCATTTAACTAACAGTAAATGACTTATCTTACAGTTACCATTTCAGTAAAACATTTCTTTTTCTAAAACTCCATCTTAATTCATCTGAAATTGCGGCATTTTGTCTTTTATTCCATGTCCTTTTCTCACAATAAACAGAAGACTTTCAATATTAAAGAGCGAATATTAAAAATTTATTAAAATAAGAAAAAATTGCCAGGAATTCCATGACATAAATTTTTATAATACAGCATTTGTATAAATCGTCAGCAATCATCGTCTTAAAGCAATATAATGAGGTTATTGAACACTCCATGTCATCTTTATTAGGTTATTTTAACCACAATATTTATTATCCGGTTCGAAACTGCTCATATATGAGAGACAACTCAACAGTACATATGCACAAGGCATATCTTGCCGCATCGGATTGCAACCGGAAAAGAAAGAATGACGATATTGGTATTAAATTTTATTTTCAAAAGTCGGTCAACTTAGTTTTTCGAGTTTAAATATTTATATTCCAAAGCATTGCAGTGAGATGCAGTTTTATTGATGATAAATATCTTTAATATTGTTACGGATTTTGTACTTATTTAGAATTGTAATAAAACTGTTTTATTTTCCCGTGCAACGCAAACGAATTTGAAGAGAAAGCCACGTAGGAAAAGTAAAACTACAAGAGAGCGTGCATTTAATATTTAATAATAAATATCTCGTAATGGCTGTTGCCATCCAGAAAAATCGAGAAAATAGATTTTATCAGAATGTTCTCGTGAATAATTAAAAAAGAATAATTTATAAAAGTCGAATTAAAAAAACCTTGGATCAGTTGTAGCTGTTTTAAGCGAACTGCTGTTTGTTTACTTAATGCTGTGATTGATTGTAGCGAATTTGCTGTGAGATTGGATTAACTTTTTCTGTTTTGAATTGAGTTTTGTTTAAGTTTGAGTTATTGTACGAATATCTCTGAGGAAATATTTCACCATTTTGTTTTATTTGAGGTGAAAAGAATAAATTTTATTAATTTTTTATCGACTTGTGCATTCAATGCATTATGAACCCCTACGCACGCAACAATATTGTAGGGATAAATCTAAAATTTCATAAATCATTTAGACTGATTCTTAATAAGAGGGTTGCTTAAGAAATATTTTCAGAACTTTTCTTTCTTTAATCTTCTCAAACAGGAGCTCTGTTAGTCACGAAAAATGGATGATAAATTTTGTTAATACAATATTTTACCCAGGAGCGCTTTTCATTTATTATATTTCTCATAGGATAATTATCTACTATTAATATTTTTCTACTGAATCCTTAAACGATTCCCATAGGTCTCCTATAAACTGCCCATCTTCCTGACATAACTGTATAAGAGTTATAAAAGGCATGAACTTAGTAATTTATGCATTGTTGGTCAATTTAATTGAATTTGCATGTATTATTAAGGGGCTGCAACGTTACTGTGAAGCGTATACTAATATTTGCTTATCTTATTATGTAAGTAATGAACTTACCTTTAAAGACACTTTCAGCGACCAGTCTTCTTAACGTTCTTATTAAAATTTGTTGGAAATATTTATAATGAAGTACAAATACAATTGAACGCTGCACAAATTATGTTAATCAGTGAAACCTTCTATTATAGCTTAATTTATTGTTTAATGTTTGTGATGATATTAAGCCGTAAATGCAGTAGTCGAAGGTGAAATTAATTTAATTTGTTTTTCTTTTCCCGCTCTATTTATTTAATATCACAGTAAAAGCTTTATTAAGTATGCAATTTTCTACTAATAATGTATTTTTATTATATTTAAGGCTAAATAATAAATAAAAAATTCTATTCTACTGAAGAAAAAAAGATCTGATGTGTACACCACATGACTTCCTTGTACGGAATATTAAATTATACACATTTGCGTTTCATTTAAACTTATTGGATCGAATTAAATCTACTTCCTCGATAGCGCATAAACTACAATAGAATACATAATAGAATACACGCTTTAAAATTCACAATATTTGTTTATCACGGCAACACTTTGGCGCTAGCTTCACTTAACAGCTTTACATCTCATTCATTTTAGAACTTATCAGAATGCAAAAAAATTATGTATATCATCTGGAGAATTACCTAATCGTTGCCACATGTTCTCTTCAAATACTATAATAAATCTAAAACGATGTGTAAAAGAAATTAAAGAAAACAAACAAATAAACAATTTTCTCACAGACGATTCAACATTTCTCATTCAATTAATTCAGTTCGGACTTCGCGACAAAGCAAAAATACATAACTCAAAATATCTGGATTAAAAATTACGAAGTAAATCTTAAACACTTATCTCCTCGAATAAATTCCGAAATGGATTAAGCGGGATTTAATTCCCAACAGTAAAAGAAGGCGTTATCTTTGTTGTTGCGAAGCTTAGTTTCTCTAGATTGGCTACAAATCCACTGTTCTCCTAAGTTTCAAATGTAAACAAGCCATGAGAAATTAGGCTTAGCCGCACTTAAACAACTTTTAAATTGTTCATAATTCTATTGCATGCAGATTAAATAAAGGCATAAAAGCCTTAACCGGACGATAAGAACAACATAATTCAATCATTTTTAAAGCAAAAACTGTACCATTTACTAATATATAAGAATAAAGAAACTGAGCTCACTGAGCCGAGTTATAAAGTGGGTATATATATCATATATTTATATACGTTTGGTGCTGCTGATTGCAACCAAAATACGAGGTGCACATCTACATGTTATAGCAGTCTTATATAGAAAATTTCAACGTTCTGAGGCCACTCGTTTTTGAGTTATGCGAGATACATACATACGTACGTACATACGTCACGGAAAAATCTCTTCATAGTACATTTATAATCAGTTTTGTAATTTTTTGGAGTAAAGTTGTCATTTAATTTCTTCTTACGTACGAATGTCACTCGAAAACATCGTTAAATTGCATTCGATAGCGATAAAAATAGATATTTTGGTTGACATATGATACCCGGAATTTTTCGCAATTACAATACTTCCTTTTTACTTCGTACAAGGAAGTAATAAAGCACTATGTTGATATTTTCAATCACAAGTAAGTTAAGTGTGAAGAGCCTGAATATTGCATAACGGATTTACTCTAATTTTCATGATATTGATATTTGTTTGAAGATTTTAAACTGCTGCTAAGTACTTTGATTACGAGCTACGTGCTGTACTTAAATATGTACGTATGCAAGTGTGTGTGGAGGGGGGTGACCACTTTTGCGTATCTGTTTTTCTCTATTTTAATAAAAAGAGCTAAAAAAAATCTGATTTCATTAATCCGGGTATCAGAGTTTGTATATATGAATAATTACAAATTTTTTTTTAAAAAACAAAATGTAAGCGTGCCTAGTATTTTCGCGCATTAAGCTGCTCAAAAAATATCAGTAAAGACATAAGAAATTTCGAACCACTTTCTCACAAAGAACGAAAATAGCAATTTTTCCAGCTAGCTTTTCCTTTGTTATTTCAAGTATTTTTAAAATAAAAAAATTCTTTCAAAAACTTCTAATTTTAAATTTAATTGCTTTTAAATATTACTTAAAAATTACAACTTTGTAAATTGAAATTTATGTAGGCTTTAAATTCTGATTCTTGTTTTTCTTTACTGGCTTTCATAATTTTTCTTTGAATTATAAGAATTGTAATAGGAGTATTCCCCTTTCATTGTTATTCATTTATTATACAGGGTGTCCGTAATTAAACTTGAAATTTGCAAGCAGTCTGTAGCAAAAACTACGCAGCAGAATTGCATGAAAATTGGCTAATGGTAGAATGAAATGATGGGAATTTTAACCTGCAAATTCCATTACACTCTTCGCATGTAACTGTTTGGTGCGGCTTTACTTTCACTGTGGGTCCGTTTTTTTTTTCTGAAGAGCACAGCGCCGCACATGCACAGTCATTGGTCAACGATACGCTTCATTATTAGAGTAATCCGTTATTCCGGCTCTTAAGGCAAGGCGGTATGATAGAAACACAGTGTTTATGCAGGATGGTGCGCCTCCACACATCGCCCGTTAATGTGAAATAAGTGCTCCGCCGCCATTTCAGTGACGACAGACTCATCAGCCGGCAATTTCCTATAGCTTGGCCACCTAGATCTCCTGACTTGAATCCTTGCGACTTTTGGCTGTGGGGTTACCTCAATGCCATGGTCTACCGTGATCCCATCACATCTCTATACGACCTTAAAGAAAGCATACAAGACCATGTGCGTAACATTCTCCAGTTCATGATGCTTTCAACAGTCGAGCATGCGATTTTACTCTTCCAGATGGTAGCAGACAATAGTGGACATCATATCGAGCGTGTTTTTTTAAACTTTTGTAAATTATTTATGTGTTATCAATAACGCTATGATACGCCACCTAGGGGTGGGTTTTGAAACTCATTTTTTTTCTTCGATAAAATTCCCATCATTTCATTCTGCCATTACCCAATTTTCATGCAATTATGTTGTATAGTGTGTGCTACAGACTGCTCGCAAATTTCAAGTTTAATTATAGACACCCTGTATATATATATACACTTTTGGTGCTGCCGATTGCAACCAAAGAGGAAGGTGCACAACTACATGTTGTAGCAGTCCCACATACGAAATTTCAAAGTTTTCTAAGCTTACTCGTTTTTGAGTTATGCGAGATACATATATGCGTATGTATCTCTCATAACGTACAGATGCATACATACGTTCAAATGTACGTACGTACAGACGTCACGAAAAAATTTCTTTTGAATCCATTTTAAAGCGATTTTACAATCTGTTGTGGGAAAAAGAGCCCTTTATTCTGTCCTTACGTACAGATGTCATGCAAAAACATCGTTAAATTGCATTCGACTGCGGTCAAATTTGATATTTTCGTTGAAATATAATATCCGAAATATATCGCTATTACAATACTTCTTTTACTTCGTACGATGAAATAAAAATTTATAACGTCATTCTATGAAAATATCGAATATTTGTAATTACATAGATCATGAATTAAATGCATTTTTATTATTAAATCAATCCGATTCAGAAATTACAAACGAATATTTTTAAGAATTGCATCTATTGCCTCCTTAGTTTGCTCCATTTTTTAATGCACAACACACATATTCAGTTTGAAAGATCAGTATGCAATATTTTGACTAATCGCAATGGACTCGGATGAAAAGTGAAACTCATTAATAGTGATCCCATTTTTTTAAAGACTAATACCCGTTTGGGTTAATAAAATATTATGTGGGAATAAATATAAGTTGTAAATGTGGTAGAAGTCTGCTTAGATTTACGTTACTTGTAAATTCTAAAATATTCACATTTCCCCTTTCCAAAAATATCCTTTTAAATCAGTGTTATTAATAATTACTGCATCTTTAGTATACATAACAGAAGTTTTTAGGTATTAATTATCGCTTATATATGTAAGAATAAAATTCAGAATTAAGAAATTAAACAAACGCATGAACAAATTCAAAGAACTGGAAGAGTAATTAAGAAAGGCGAAGATTGTTAATTTTTTGAATGTGTCATATTGTGTATGGAAACGTTAAACTTTCTCGGAAACTTTTTGAAAACTCGTGGTTTGTTTTTTAGCAACTTGATAGATTAATAATATCGAATTTGCATGAATTTTTCTGCTTGTTTAATGAATGGTCTTTTTCTTCTATTCTTTCCAAATTCCAACATTTTTTCATTTAAAGCAAGAATTTGTTACGATCGATTTGCGTGAATATAATCTTCTCTCTAGAATTAAAATAATATATTTTTAAATCTATCCATATTCATGTATTTTTTCATCATTACAGTTTGCAAAAATCATTGAACCATATTTTAATCCTAATTATTCTGTACTTAAATGGAATTTTCATTATTCAGTTTCTTTATATATTTCAAAAATAGAGAAATAAATTTAACTTTATGCAAAAGGCATCTAAAAATCGAACCAGAAAATTTCTTTTGCAATTAATGGCAACGTATTATTATATTTTCTTTTAAACAGAAGATTAGAACATTAAAAAATAACGTGGAGGAAACTTCATTTTTAAATGGCTTCCTAAAATTTATACGATAATGTTCGTTCGCATCACTTATGCTTAAGTGAGGAAACAATTTCCTGAGAATTATTTTGGTATGAAAATAAAAATGGTGTTCTATGTTGCATGAAGATTAGGATGGATTATAAGTTGAATTAGATGATGACAAAGCAGTTGAAAGCTATATGTGTGTAGGATGGGATGCCTTCGTAGACGACGTGTAAAGGAAATTGACTCGTAAGCATATTACCCATAGCGAAAGCACGATGTTTTTAAATAGCCAATGTAATCACCGGGATTTGAACGTGAGTCGAATTACCAGTGTTTAGCGGTTTGTCCCTTTTTGTTCGGCGGCTGGCCTCCTGCGCCCAAAGCCTTGTAGGCTGCGTTCAGACGGGGGCATAAAGGGCATAGAGGCATAAAATACGGGAGTTCCGTTCACACCTGCGAGACGGGGTCTAAGCTGTGGCCAATAAGAGAAGCTAAATTTGCGCATGCGTGGATGTGTCTACAGCTTCCCTGCGCTGTTTTCTCGCGTTCTCTCTGCTTGTTGCCGCTTCGTTTTAGCTTTGCTCTGATTGGTCGACGCTTATGCCAAGTTGGCATAAAGTTGAAAAGTTAGAACCTTACGCCAAGAGCCCTAAACCAGATTTTCTGACTGGTTGCCTTGACAACGCAGCTTGGCTTAAACGACTTATGCCCTTTATGCTCCCGTGTGAACGCAACCTTGTGAGCACTGTTGCGTAGGGGGGTCGAGGGTTTGGCTACCGCTCCGACTCCAAAGCAACGGATTCGATCGTGCTCCTCGCTGAGTTTTTCATTGGAGAGGTGCGTTCGTTTCCTCGCGTATTTTGGCTTTTACAAAACAGCATCCAATCCGCCGCTTCTTCGCAGTGTAAGGTCTGTAGGCAGGGACGTGATACTGGCCGGCGGTTGAGATATAGCTACCGCTGCTGGACGGGACTTAGCTTTGACTAGTTTCATGCTCTGTCGCGAAGTTCTTTGTGATGGAGGAGTGTTACCCTCCTGCGGACCATGCATGTTAGTTCCTTGTTCCTAGGCCTCCCTAATATAGCTATATATATGTAAGCTATAACAAAATACAATAGCTGCTTTAAAAAATAATTGGCGACCTCAAAATTAACATTCTAAATTTGGTGCTCTCCCCTAAATTCATTTGTTTTCCCAAATTCGAGATCTTTCCATGTTACGTAACGTTTTAATGCAGATACCTCCTGCCCAATCAAATAATTGCAAACCAAATTTTCTCTAAATCGAACTGAAACTATCGACTTCCTTCCTTCTTCCTTTGAACTGCTGCGTTCTCTTTGGCTTACGCTTTCCTGCTGGCAACAATCTATTTTTCCATGCTGCTGCTTATTTGTATAAGATGACGTCGTACTTTAAAATGAAACTTATTGTATTTTACTATAATTAAGAAATATCTTGTCTGCAAAAGGCATGATTTTATATGCGTAAACAAAATAAAGATTGTGATTCTTCAAACTTAGTTGTGCTAAATGCGTCATCATGCTTTTCCACTCAGCCCTACCTTCAAGCCACTATGGTCTTCTCAGCCGTCTACGCAATATCAAAAGCTGTTAAAAGTTCCAGTGTCTTCTACGCTTCAGAATTATGATATATATATATGTTACCTACACGTATATATATATTACCTATACACACACACGTATATATATACACCTATCTTATTATGTTATTTGTTTTACACACACACACACACGCACGCACGCACGCACGCACGCGCACGCACGCGCGCACACGCACGCACGCACACACGCACGCGCGCGCGCGTATATATATACAGGGAGTATCAGTACAGCGGTGACAAACTTTTAGGAGAGATAGAGTACACCTAGACGATTGGAAATCACATGCAATGTTGGCAATGCATGGTCGGAAATGCTTTTTTGGCGCGGTAGTGACAACACAAAAAGTAAAAAAAGGAAGGACACAAACAGTGAGACAAAACTTGTTTTGTTATGTTTAGTACAGCAGGAACCTAAAATAAACAATGCTTGTCATTAAAGAAGGTGTTCGAAATTACGACCCCTGACCGTGATGCAGTCAGAGTTTTGAGTTAAGTTATTTGTGGTTGCATTTGTTAAGTTGCCTCATAACTGTTACTAGTATCTTTATTCGTCGAGCTGAAAAAGGTGGGGCGTTGTGTAGCATTATGTATATTCATATGCGGCTATAACGTATTTATTACAATGTAAAAAATTGTTTTAAAAAGGGAATCTTAATAGATTGATATAGATGAAGTTTGGCGCCAATCAAATATTGGGCAGGTGATATTCTCAATTTTGAATTCAAATAGAATTTATTATTTTTAAATTCCAGCTCAATGGGATTGACTAGCATTCATATCGTTCATCTTTTACACTTAAATTAGAAGCATAGTAACACACATATTTTAAATATAATACTATATATTCTTTGTAGGCACTTTAAAGAAGCAAAAAGAGGATTGCAGCCTGAATCCTTTACATTACAGAACAGTTTTTTAAAAAATACATTTAATAACTATTAAAAAAATATAAAAATCCGAAAGCTTTCAGAATTTACATCACGCCCAAAGAGACTTCTTCTTTTTTTCTTTTTTCTTTTAACGTTTTGTGCGTTACTTGTATTTATTAAATATCATGTTCTTTGTACTTAAGCCATAAAATTCAGTTCAACAGCAATACCGCAAAATAATTTTAAAATGAGCATATTTTTAGAATTCCCGATACAGTCTAAAAAAATTTTTTTTTCTTTCCCGTACAGTGTTGCCATTGCTTGCTTTGAAATAGTTCAAAAGCATACACATCACAGTTTGTTAACCAGAAATTCTTTAATGTCTGACAAAATATGAAATAGATAATAAAACAAATTCAAAATTCGTGCGTCCAGGTGCACGTGTTCGGATGAAGGATTACGTTATTCGAATTTGGATGGCTATAGGTACCGTTGTTTTATCACAATGCGAGAAACTTATATACATTTATGCAGATTCTTCATTATTTAATTTCTTTAAATTTAATACAGGGCGAATAACATTTGATTGAAACAATTTCAGAAATGATTCACCGTTTATAGTGAATCAGCGCAAAACGCCAACACGAAATTAATAGCCCTCTGGGCTAAAAATATATTTGCTGTACCAAATGGGGAAAATTTTTAAGATTTCGAGAATTAAGCAGAAGAAATGTAAAGCTAGTTTAGGTATTAGCAGTTTTTTTTCCTTTACTGTTAAAGTGGAGAAGATTTCTGCGAACAATATTGTTGCGTGCGTACGGGTTCGTTATGCATTGAATGCACAAGTCGTAAAAAGTTAACAAAAATTTATTCTTTCCACAAGAAATAAATCAAAATGCTGCAATATTTCCTCAGAGATATTCCCACAATATCACAATATCTCAAACGTTTAGCAAAACTCAATTCAAAACAGGTAAACTAATTCTATCTCACAGCGAAATCGCTACAATCAATAAGAGCATTAAGTAAACAAACAACAGTTCGCTTTAAACAGCTCCAACTACAACAGCAACTGCAACAACTACTGAGATGAGGTGTTTGAATTCGGCTTTTATAAGCTTTTGAATTATCATTAGAACAATCTCGATTTTTCTCGATTTTTCTGGATGGCACCAGTAATTACGAGATATTTATTTATTAGGCATAAATTGCACGCGCTCTTTTATTTTTCTTTTCTTTTTTTTTTTCGATGTAGCTTTCTCTTCAAAAATCGTCTGCGTTGCACGCGAAATAGAAAGCAATTTTAATTACAATTCTAAATAAATAGCCAAATAAATCTGAAATCTGTAACAATATTAAGATAAAAATGAATTTTCGAGTCAATAACGTGAGCTGAGAGTTAAAGCAATGCTTAAACGATCCCCTACCGCAGAGGCCGTAAACTAAGTTTCCCATCCACCCTTTAGCGGCGAGTAGAGTTTTGTGAGCAGACGACGTTTAGGCGGGTGAACTGACTAACATCCATTCCACCTTCTCCGGAACTGCATCTGCGAAAGGAACTCTTCTCCCTTTCGGTCAATGTGCAAATGACCATGAGTTTCCTTTCCCGCCACAATAAGAAGCCGTCACCAACATTACTTTCGATATGTATGCTTTTTTTATCTATGTCAGAACTATCCCAAGGTTCTGGATATAACTATTATCCTAACAGAAATGCTAGAAGAAATCACAAGCTTTTACTCATCCTCATAGATGGTTGTAGATGGGATTATCCCGGTCAGGATATAATTGCATTTCCAGGGTTTAGAAAATTAGCAGAAAACGGCGTACGAGCACCGTACGTAACGCCTATTTTTCCATCAAATTCTTACCCGAACTGGTACACTCTGGTCACTGGTAAGTGAGCTTATACATTTGCCTATTCATGCTGTTTTTTCTGGAATGAAAGAAGCTTAAAAATATCAAGATGTGCGCTAATTAATGTTTTGATAATGGGAAAAAAATAAGATGATGCAAGCAAGCATTTAATGCTTTAATTCTACTGTTATGAAAGTACGCTAAATATTTTTATTTACAGAAAGTGTCATTGATGTACGACGTGCACTTATTAGCATTTAAAGACAGCAGTATGAAATTAAATCTGAGATGTATATGAAGTCAAATTATTTTTATTTCTAGATTCAAATATGTTAATAAGATCGGTGGGATATCACTTGATTCGTAAGCATTACAGGGTCGATTGACAAAATTCAAATTGTAGTTTCCATGTCTCGAAAGCGCGACTTAGGATATGTATTAGATTTATATATAGCGTTGTTCTAATATAGATATTTTGACGCAAAATCAGACTTTTTCTGAAATGACATGCCAATATTTTTCCATATTTCTATTCTATGGCTCAAATTATGTCAAAAGTGTTTTGTAAAAGGCGCACGAGTTGTTTTTAAAAAATTAGCTCTCAAAATTCTAGCTCCTCGATGTTAATTGAATTTGATATATATTTACTAATATCTTTTTTTTATTAAATTTACTTAATTCCTGCTCTCACATTTCGAAATTTAGGTTCATTGCAAACAAAATTCCCCCATTTTTTATGATTTAAAATTTATATTTTAAAATAATTTTTATAAATTTTTCGAAAAACACTTTGAATTATTATGTATGAAATTTTTACCATCATCTTAAAGTAGATGTATTTCTAAGCATACTTGCAAAAAAATTAAGAGTTTTTTATTCGAAATTTCCTAAGATATACGTGAATTTACATATTACCGCGTTTTGAAATTTGGTATATTTGTTATAAGCGATATTAACGGAAATGTGGTTTGCGCACTTTGTAAAAATTATTTGAAAGTATGAACGATAACTTTTTTCCGCTCGTCAGCAATGAAAAAAAGAAAAGGAAAATAGGTTGTATATAAATAAAGAAGTTCGCCGAGTAAATTATTCTAGGCGAAAACTGAAAAAAATACGCCAAGATAAATTTTTGAATTTCTCCGTAAATTTCGCACCAAATTTT